>NJDC01003919.1:0-19547 GCA_002245475.1 Calephelis virginiensis
ACCATATCCAGAACATCCCTTACAGAATCCCAAAACTTTTCCAGGTCAGGAGTCGTTTAGTTGTAGGAGGAGTTTAGTTGTAACATATTTTACAAAGCCGAGAACTTTTAATGATGTTCGCTGGGAGCAACCACATTTTTTCTTTCCGTGAATAACTTGTCACGGATGTAATAAAATAGATATGTTCTTAATAGCCTGAAAAGTTTCACAGGGTGCTATTTAATGGAATCAAAGATATAGGATTTTTTCACATGATATTCACATCCTTACGCTAAGGAATGAAAATTTAAGTAATATCACAACTAGTGGACGCCCATTGGTCAAAATTCAACTACGAGTATAATCAATTTTAATATCTTATTGATAAGAACGCCATCTTCATTTCTCGAGACCAACTACTTTGTTTCCAAACTTTTAAGTGTGCCATATGTGATCTTTTATCGTTATCATCAATATAATTGTTTGTGTGTGTCAAATGCATGGTTGTGTGGGTAATGTTTTATTTATTGATTTAATGTGCTTTATAAGCATTATCATTGAAAAATATTAGCGTTCTGTACTTCTCCTACGTATTTATATATGTATTTGTTGGAAACATTATATACAATGTTTACAATAAGGAAAATGATTGAATGATTGTTCCGGGTTCCTTGTGTAGAATAGACTCGGGGTTTCCAATTTTGTTTGGTCTAGGAACCCTCATTAATACCTAACTAATAGGGAACACACTGTAAAATAATACAGAAGTAAAATAGTGATTTATTTTATATTTTCTTAATATAGTATATTGGACATATGGTATTATTATAGGATGGAGGATGTGGAACCCCTGTGCCGCTTTTACATAACTTCAGGTTCCCGTGGGTGGCCGCGATGTAGGAACCAATGGAATGGACCATTTGTCTCTCTGCCTAAAAGCTCGTTCGAAACACATATAGTTTAAATAGGCCATTGCCACTTATACAGGGTCACTTTTAAAGAACCGGCCAAGTTTTAATGTCAGGGAGTTAAGGCGAAAATGACAGCGTCTTCAATTGTATTGCTAAATTGTAATATTAGCTTTTATAAATGTTCATTTTAAACAGTCCACAACAATACTTAACTTGCCTTTTTTTGTGATATTGGAGAGCAAACAAGAAGACGGGTTCCTTGATGGTAAGAAATTCACGCCACCTAGAGACACCACAGATGATAATGGCGCATTACCAACCTGAGGCTAGTATGTTCCTTGAGCAAAACTAAGTTTATCAGCTACCTTATCCTCCCAACCATCACGCGTCAACAGCAAGCGCTGTTGTTATGGCAGCAAGAATAGGTAAGGTGGTAATACCAATCCAGACGAGTTGCTGTTAAACTCTACCACCTAGTAAGATATCACGGTGTTAGTGATGGTAAGTCTATGCTCGCCTCTTACAAGCTGTCTGGTAGGAAGGCAGATGGTCTGTTCTGGAAGGGAGTCAGGACCAATACGGGAACAAATTTTATCCTTTAGGCCTATAGAGCAAATCTACCAATTACCCTACCCTCTGAACCAGAACATGACAGAGTTTATAGGGGCTCGCATAGGTAAGGCGGCAAATTCCTGCCCGATAAAGTTGCAATACTCTAGCATTACTGGTATTGTTGGTACTGACCTGTACTTTAACTAGTGCTTGCCTCTTATGCACTGCTGGGCATAGAAGCAGACGGTATATTCTACCCAGCGGAAAACTCATCATCTTAATACTCTTAAATACACGAATAAGAACCAAAAATATTATACGTAACAGTAATATCCATCGTCAAATAACCTCTGAAATGGATATCAATTGTACGTGGAATCATATAAGCCCATATAAACATTGCTCAGACGTAGCTTGCAGCGCTGCGTGAAGCGACGCGGAAAAATAATTTCCTTTCGTTGGGCTATGGAATGTATCCCGCCTTTTATAGTTTTTGTTGGATGCTTATTGCGTTACGTGTTTTGAGGATGAATTGTGTGAACACATCCTTTATTTTCCAGAGGTAATAAATCTACTCAATCCTTATATAAAGGAATATATCGTTAGGACGTGATATCTGAATATATAGCCAAAAATGTATATAGATTACATTATGTCCTTACTGGCCACTTAATTCAGATTTCTCTTCTTTGGCTTCGAATTCTAAATTAAAATTTACATTTCCACGTAAATTTTTGTTTTGCTTTCCCCGTGTTGGTCCGGGCTCTTTTGCAGAATAGACCATCTACCTTCCTACCAAGCAGCTCGTAAAAGGCGAGCATAGACTTACCGTCACCAACACCGTGACATCCTACTAGGTGGTAGAGTTTCGTAGCGACTTGCCCGGATTGGTACCACTACCCTACTTTTTCCTGCCGCCATAACGTCCAATGCTTGTCGTTGACGTGTTCCGGTTTGGAGAGTAAGGTAGCTGGTAAATTTACTTTTGCTCGAGTCCTAACATCCCGGCCTCAGGTTGACGACGCACCTACCACCTTTGGTGTCTCTAGGCGGCATGAATTTCTTACCATCAGGAAATCAGTATGCTTGTTTGACTTCCATTATCATAAAAAATAGTTATTCAATTTTGTTGTTTTTTTTGTAAAGGGATCAATATATCTCAAAGTGCATTTATAAGAATGGTTCATACTTTGATTAAACGAATGTATGCAATTTAAAATATATTTGACGTTTTGTTCCTCCCATAAAACACTAGTTTCGTAAATAAAGAGCTGATACAAAAAATATAATGGATGAAATAATAGAAAATTAGGTTTATTGAAATTAGTCAGTCATAACAGTTAGTGTCAGCTAACGGCCAATATTAATAATCAATCCTAATCCAAAACTTGCTGTCCAAGATTGATATTTTGATCGCTTTATCGCTTGCCAATAACATATCTGTGGACAGGATATATATGGCAATTAGGTATGGGATAGGCCGCCGGATACGCAGCTATCTAGATTGCTTGAAATCCATTAGATTGAGATATATTATTAACATTGGCCGTAAGTAGCAACTCTTCCGGATTGGTATTATCGTTTACTGCCGTCATAGTATCAGCACTAGCCATCACCGTTTGTGTTTCTATCAACAGGTTGTATAGCCCTGATGATGCTTGTATAGCGAAACCGGTTGGCTAAACCATAAAAATAAAAAATAGCAAAATATACTGTGAAAAGTACAAGTGTTTCTAAATAAATTGCATCTAGCCATCATCGTTTGTGTTTCTATCAACAGCACATCAATGGTGTTCATCGGAGTGTTGTTTCCTTCATGTCTTATGCTATAATACTTTAATTAAGACCTCAATCCCCATTCTCCCTCTATATGTATTTAATTCTTATGAACTTAAGTAAGATATATATTAATCCCCTTATATGAAAGACCTTTAGCAAAAGGAAAGGCGATTGCTTTCTGAAGTGTCGATTCGGAAATTATATTGTTACGAAAACTTTTATAAATCCATTTTTGCCGTCTTTTTGTACACTTTTGTGCCAAACGTTTAAGTTTATTATATGACAATAACTGTTTTATATTTATTTTTATGTAGAAATGTGATGACCCTATTGTCCGCTAATTCGCAATCTATTAATGTATATTGATTTCGTTTTCACATTATGTGATATTGATCTATGTCTAGTTTTATAACCACTTTTCGTTCTGGAGGGTAGGGTAAATTAAACTTACGCCCAGTTTGGCTGAGATTTCTTAGCCGGACTCATGTTAAATAGCTATTAAGAAGATGTAAATCGGAGATTAAAATTGACAAACGTTTAGGAAACTGGAGACTAGAAACAAAAAGTCTAAAGCTCTCAAGATTATAAACTTTTATGTTACCGTTAGTGAATATTGAAATAAGAAAAAAATCCTACAATATTTTGATAATAGTGTACGTGGAGAGAAGAACTAAGATAACAGTAATTTCTACGAAAATTAATTCTTTGAAATTTTTCTTTAAAATTTTCAACATTTATAAATTCTTTGCTGTTACTTTTTTTGTAAGTAAAACACATTCCGCTGTATCACGTTAATGTCGAGATTGAAGTTCCTTTATGGACGGTTACTTTACTCTTTGGATTGAAGAGTACGTGGATATTGAAATGGAAATATATTGACATTTCATAGTTAAATTTAATCATAAAATCATAGATACAATAGAAATCCCAGACACGGATTTTTTTTTAAACAAAAAAGAGGAGGTTCTCTATTCTCTTTATGTTCTGTATGTTTGTAACGCAATAGCTCTATCAATAAATACTAATTTCGAATAAATTTTAAACAACGGCTATCATGCAATTGTTTAGTGGTAGTATGCAATTTTACTGCGCTAACATTATTAAATTTTTGACTATTATAAAAGAACCGTTTTTGAGATAAAAAAAAAAGTTTTTAAGCAATTTTATTTGTTACGTCTTAATTAATAATAATTACAAAATTAATAATAAATATACTGAAAAGGTTTCGGAACATTTTTTCTAGACACCATCCTGGATCTAACCATAATTATGTGTATTTTAAATCATCTTCATCTTATCAAGCAGATTATATCAAAAGACAATCTACACACTAAAATTATTAAAACGTTAGAGGCATTTTGGAGAAACATACAAATATATACATCCTTATTTATAAAGCGATTGCTCGTTTGCAGTTTAGAATAAATAAATGTACAACATTTAAATATCATTTTCATTGAGATATAAAACTTGAACAATTGTGTTTGCAACCAGGAAAAAATGTACGACCCACGATCACTTTCCCAGATAATATGCAAATTAAGTTCGATTCGTGGAAAAACCGGACGACCCTAAAAGAGAGCAATTTGTACCGAATATCTCGAAAGTACTTGAGGGGTTTTCAAATGCTCATGTAAATACAAAAATTAATTGACGCCGTGAATTCCTCCCAAATCCCCGAACGGCCATCTTTATTTGAATTCGAGATCTAAAGACGCTCTTGTACAATCAAGGAAAACGTTCAATTCGTAATTGTTAGCATTTAATTTATTTTTCTGGGAGCGTCGAATTTTGGGTTTCATTGTTACGAGGCTGTTTGATGTTAATAAATTATGACACTAATTTGATGTAAAGTTGAGATAATGATAAATAAATGTCTCTGAACAGTTTATTGAATGAGACCGTAAGCCTATAGTAGGTGGATGTTCGCAGTTTATCTAAACTTGTTTGGCTAACGATTACTAGTTGTCGTTTGCCAGTAGCTGTTCAGCTGCCACTAGTCACGTCTTCGCTATTTGTCGTATATTTTTACTAATAATAGGGGTCTGACAGTTTGTCAATTACGCTTTCAGGGTTAAACCACTGGACCGATTTTAATGAACATTTTGATGCATGTAAATAAAGAATCGAGTTTAAAAAAATACTACTGATTTGTGTAGGCCAGTTTTTTTTCAAAAATCAACCCCCAAAATACAAAATATGGCGGATGAAAGTTTGTACGAAAACACTGACGCTACGTCGACGACGCGGACGTTGCGAGTAAACTTTCTTATAAACCCAATAACATATTATCAGAAAATAATAATAATGTACCCGACAATGAACCCAAACTTACAACCATTTATAGCAATGCAGCTATTTTTATTTCTGTGATGCACGATACAATAACAATAGTGAGCTTTTTGCTTACTTGCTTTGCTATGACTATACAGGTGGCCGTCAATATATTAGGTATCTTTCTAATTCTAAATATAAAATAAGAGAGAAAGAGGGATTTTTACGTTAATATTCTAACCTGATTTATTTCTAACACTTTGTTTAGCACTTAATGCTACAATTAATCTAATCGGTTTTACTTTTTACATTACAATCTGAGCTTTACACAGAAAGAGAAAAAACGAAATTTGTCTATTAGGTCGGCGTCGAAAATCAATCTCAAGCTACGACAATGATCATCGTGGTCCATACCTTGGTAACACGACGCGTTAAAATTTTTTTTGTTCGTTTAATTTTTTTGTACAATTGATTTTAATGGAAACATAATAATGGTGCAACATAATATCGGATGAAATTTTCTGTGCATCCAAGAGTTTGCTTCCAATTACAAACAGGAGGTATGTTAAAAAAACAAGCAGTCAGGCAAAAGTTATTTGGTCAAAGATTCCGACTACAAAACGTCGATGCACCAGGTACATATGTGCGAACTAAATGCGAAAGTTGTTTCTTCGGCCTAGCCGCCTATTTGACGAAATTGTTTAACACAAAAAGTTGACAATTTGTGTTGCGAGATTCTGTACCTACCTCTTATTCTGTGACGTTTAAATACGTGTAAAAACTAATGAGTGTCACGATGTTTAAGATTTATAAAACTATACCCGTCTCTAGTGGATTGCTTATGATGGATACGAAGTTGGCTTATTTTTTTATTCTATTTGATGGAATAAATACAAAAAACATTAAATCAACAATATCAAAATTGAGGTTTGTGTTAGTCATCCTAAAATGAGTTCACTAAATTATTGTTTCTCGACTTATAAGTTGCACGAATAACTATTTTATTAATTACACGTAATAAAACAGCAAACAAGTACACATCTCTCCTGATTGAGATAGGAAATAACCTTGCAGACACCATACATGCTATAAACGCGTCGCTAGTCTGCGGCCAGGGTGCTAGGTCAATTATGTAACTCTACCGGCTACCCTTCTCTCCAGACCGGAACATAAAACTATAATTATGACGGGAGGAGCAGATAAAGCAGTGAAGCACTACCAAGTTGCAGCACGTCACATTAGTAATGACCTGTTTGACCTTTGCCTGCGTCTTACAAGCTGCCTGTCAGAAAGTCCAATGATCAATTCTACACAGAAGACCCGGATCATAAAGAAAAAAACAATAAAATGTATCTGATTGATTAATTAGTTTGCGGAAGCAAATTATGAAGAAAAGATTTTAATACACATTACCTCGACATTTAAATTGAAATGTTTAAAGTTCATATAATTATAATGTTATACTCGTACATTATTGTATTTCGTATGGTTATAAATATTTGTCAAGTTTACAGAAAAAGGGTCTCTGATATTCATTGAACGGTCTACGAAATAAAATATTATTTCTACAAAAAAAAATCTTCTGAGATTAGGTATGTCGTTTTCCCTTTTTTTACTATTATCAACCCGTATATTTTCATAGCATTATAATAATTAGATATTGTTATTCCTAGTACAAGTCATAATTGTACTATCAATAAATTCAGTTGGTGCTTTTCTTTCAACTGTCTTCCAAATAATGCGAAGGATCTTAAATAATTAGTTGTTTGCTTACATATTACACTGTGTAAATATATTTTTTATTCAGTTAAGTACCGTCATAAAGTACTGCTTGTTTGCCTTCCAATATCATTAAAAATCTGTATAAAATTATGCGTCTACATTAGAATCATATACATTAGTATGCATATTAGAATATAATGCATGCATATGTGGGTAAAAAATCAAACACCTCTGGATTTTGTACCTTTATATAGGATTCTTCAAACTATGTTCCATTCGATATTCAGATTCACTTTTAAAAAATTATACGTATTCCTAATGAGAACTACTGTTTTCCGTCAGTTGAGAACAGACGTCTTGAACCAAATATGAAGCCGTATATTTACATTGTACGATCTGAACACAACTCTTTCATGTTCCACCGAGTGGAAAAATGAATTATTCTTCCGATTTATTGAATAGCTCGCCTTGTCCAGGACAAGCTTTTGTTTAGCGTATTTCTGTTTTGAAAAGGATCACAAAATCAATATCGTGATAGTGATGTAATATTTCCATGTTATACATACCTGTACAAAATGTATTTCCATACTTTTACATTCAAATTATAGTAGATATGTTATGCACTATAGGAAAAGTCTATAAATAGCTATAGGTACAAGTTATTTTTTCAGAAGTGAATATTATTAATTTATTAATAACGTTCTTTATCGTATTTGAGTACAGTACAGTAGTATCTTCACGCCTATATCCCCGAAGAGATAGTCAGAGGTACAACCACCTATACGTACCCACGACTAGCCGAAGATACTAAGTCCCACAATGTGATAGGTGGCAAGCCTATCGCCAACCGGGCACATTTCCAATCCCGACCAACATTTTTTTATTAGAAAGTTGGAAAAATCCAACTTTATTTTTGTTGGCCGACCCGGGATTGGAACCTGGGACCTCATGCAGTCAAGTCCAACACCCGGACCGCTAGACCACAGAGGCGATATTTGAGTAAGAAAACAATAAGCAAAATGGATGATATATCGTATCCTTACCGGGAAAATTTTTGTATAACACTAAAAATTGAGTTATTTGATTACACCATTAGAAAAAAATAACAAAGGTTAATAATAACGTATTAGATAATTATTTTTTTGATTTTTTTATTTATCGGGTATTACCTTGCACCCCTCGACATATAATAAGAGAAACGGAACTGTTTGAATTTCGAATGCTATATTTTTAAAACGTTGCAACCTTCTTTGTTCTAAAAAAAACGATTGGCGGGAAATAATTTGTTAATTGTTTTTTTATCACACATCAAAGAATTAAGTCGAAAAGATTTTAGAGCGATGATTTTTTTTTATTTTAAAAGTTCTCTTTCTCCGCAAGACTGCCGCTCGTCTTCAAAATTCTTTTGGGAGAGAAGCACCTTGTTTAAGCACCGTGAGGCGATGGTTTGCTGGATTTGAGAGTGGTCGAGTTTCTTTACATGACAGATTTGAACACTGATTTTGATAATAAACAGGCTTATTCATAAACATTGTTTAACTTTTAATCACCAATTTAAATAAAGTTTAAAAAAATGTTTATTCATAAACGCTATTTATTTGTTAAAATGTACTCTTAAACACATGCCACTTTAAACAACCTCGGACCCTTGTTTAAAACCTCAATCAACAAAATGGCTGACTAAATTTCAAACAGCTGATTTTATGTGCAATGACAAAATGCAACAAATAGCCATTTAATACCTATGGCTTATTTGTGTATTCTTATGAATTTTCTATAATATACGCATTGAAATATTTTGATTTTGTTGAAGTTTGAAGAAATTTGGACGGGATATGTTGAATTTTGGAACAATATAGGACTTTAATAATATGTTAAATTATGGAGATGGTCAATGACTCCTATGAAGAAACGAATGGTTTTCCAGAGCATTTTAATAATATTGGAAGCAAAAAAGTAGACAGATTTTCTGATGGTGAGTATTTCACGCCGCCTAGAGACACCAAAGTGGCAATGGTGAGTTTCCAACCTGAGGCTGGGATGTTAAGCACCGAGCAAAAGTAAGTTTAGCTACTTTATTCTCCGAACCGTAACAATTCAATAATAAGCGCTGACATTATGGTGGCAGGAATAAGTAAGGCGGTGGTACCAATACGGGTGAGTCGCTGCGAAACTTAGCCTCATAGTCAGTTGTCACGGTGCTAGTGATAATAAGCCTATGCTCGCTTTTTACGCGCTGTCTAACTGGAAGGGAGATGGTCTATTCTAAAAAGGAACTCGAACCGACACGGGGAAAATATTACAGAAATTACATCATTTTACATTTAGCTTAGTAACATAATGAAGATACATTGAAAACATTATTTTTGAAATTCAGTGTATCAGTTCAAATGTTTAGTGACTATGTTGCACCAAATTTTATTTACTCTAATAAATTTAATTTTATTGTAGTACAATACTAGAAGTACTGAACTTTGACATCACATTGTTTAAAAAACGCAAACAAGTTACATAGCCCAGGTCCAGCACATTAGCAGGTCGATAGTTATAGACATTAGACAAGGAATATAAATACTCTTTAGCAAGAGGTCATAGACGTTCGATACTGTATTCAAAATCAACATGGTAACCAAAGAGAGTATAATCACCAGTTTAGCGCAACTTTCATATCAAAAAATAAAAAAATTAAGTTTGCTATGTTTCTTATTCGTCCAAATCATATGACACTAGTTGCTTTATATCTGAATGCATTTAGACTTACTTTCAAATCATACGGGTTATACTTTTTCAAGTAAACTTTATACAAATTCGGATTTGCTATGTATCTATGGAAGTCCCGCCTCTTATTACCTAGTATTTATATACTCTTTGATAATCACCATGGAAACAACAATGTTGACTACGGATGACAATTGTTTAATTTACTTTTAGCAAAATAAATACGCGTACAGCCACATTTATACCAAAACCAAGTTATACAGTATTTAATTAAGCACTGTCAAAATGTACTTTATGAATAACAAAAATTTTTAAACAATGTTTAAGGCTTAATCAAATGATTAGTTAAGCAATGTTTAGGTTATTTAACTACTTTTTATGAATAAGGCAGAAAGTTTTCACATATGAACGTGCTGTTTAATCGTGTAACTTTCAACGATGATTTAGCATAACTAACTGAATAATAAATAAAAGATTTTATAGATGTCACCAAAACAAAATGAGCACCACAGGCTATCAATAACAATTGAAAAATTGATATACTTAAAATGTTGTAAAAGAGAAACTTTATGGCTAGTTTTGAAAAATTAAAATATGATAAGTGAACAAATAATATTAATTTTTGGAATATTATTCCATAATTATTTCAAGCCACTGAAATTATTTTAGTATTCAAATAACAAACTAAAGTGAACGTTGAATGTATTTTTCATTTATACAGATACCAATAATAGATTAAAATTTAATAGGTTATGTCTACCAATGAATTCAATTCAAACATTTGCAATTCAAATGTCGTTTTCAATTCATAATTAACTGAATAAAATGAATTCACTAGCGGTTGAAGAATCTGTTTTACATAAAATCGTGGTAGGATTTATGAATATTGTAAATTCCTATTATTTTAATACCAGTTATACTTAGGAATGAAGCAGGGAAATATTTTTAACCAACCCCAAAAGGAGGAGTTTGTCATTTCATCGGTAAATTTGTTAAACGATTACTTGGCTAATAACGAATAAATTTTAATAGTTCTTTTCCAGAAGACGTTTCAGATGCTCCCATTTCAATTTTATTAATATCTCTTGTTTGGGACTATACAGAGAAATGTTTTAACCAACCTTTAAAAACAGAGGAGGTTGTCAATTCATTGGTATGTTTGTTAAGCGATTACGTGGATTAGCCACGAATGGCCACAATAAATGAATTTTGATAGTTTTTTTCGTAATATATAGGAGATGAGGTTCCATTTAAATTTTAAAAATAAGTCGGTAGCAGTTTTTTAACTATTTTTTAATTGAGATATGAGACGTCATTGCTTAAAAGTATCGTGGGTAACTTATGGCAGGAAACTTAGACCATGCCGACCACGAAATCTAAGTGCACTTACGAGCTATGGCGATAGAAATAGGTCTGCGGTAGTTTCAATGTGGAGAGCCTATTATCATAACCTCTAAAGTTGTATACAAATGCAAATGTAAAAAACGATTAAAGACGGATATCTACATTAAATTTGGAAGATATCTGGCTGGCAATGGACTACTTGTCAGTCTCAATTAAATAAATATCTAGGAACACGACTTACGTAATACAAAAAAGTGAATTGTGGCTTATAAACCTAAATTTTATTCATATATATAAAGTATCTTCATGTCCATATCCACGAAGAGGTAGGCAGAGGAACAACCAGGGTACCCACGACTAGCCGAAAATACTAAGTCTCACAATGTGATAGGTGGCAAGCCTATCGCCAACCGGGCACGTATCCAATCCAGAGCAACATTTTTTTTATTAGAAAGTTGAGAAAATCAAATTTTCTTTTTGTTGCCCGACCCGGGTGTCGAACCCGGGACCTCATGCAGTCAAGGCCAACACCTACACCGCTAGACCACAGAGACGATTCATATAGATATATTCACATATATATATATGACATAAAAATAAAATTCTGATTTTGTGTGGCCAAAACCAAATGAACATGACAATCTTGGAAGCAGCAGGGATAGGTAAGGTGGTTGATCGCTTCCCGGACGAGTTGCACGGCATTGGTCTTGTTGGTAATGTTTCATTAAAAAAATTACCACTTAATCATTTAAAAACTATTAATCACTAAAAAACACACACATATGTGTTATTAAATTTAAATGAAAAGCACTTACTTGATCTTGATTCAATTTATATCGGATCGCGTCTGAATTTTAAACTATCTATTGAAAAAAACTCATCAAAATCCATTGGACATTATCGGAAGAAGCACGTTATAAACGTTGATCCCGTTTTGGTCTGGATCCACTGAGTAGAATCAACCGTCTGCCTCTTTGCCAAGCAGCTCGCAAAAGACAAGTATATGTTAAATATGTCATGTTCAACAGAATTGCTTTGCAGCAACTTGTATCCACCGCAAAACTTTGTCATGTTCTTGTTGACTTTGGTTATCCTACATCTAATAGGCATTAGGCGCTTCGCTGCTCTCTGCCATTTTAGAGGGTAGATTAGCCGGTGAACTTTCCATACCGGCATCAGGACGCCGATGCACCTGTAACAGCTATGGTCACGATTGGCTCCTACCATCCGAAGACCCGTGTGCTAGTTTGCTGACCTCTTTCATAAAACAACCTTGAAACCTCTTTTTAAAGTCAGTAAAAATATTTGTCAAGAAACAAACAGACTTACAATTAACAAACAGAAAGTTTATTTTCAGGCGTTAATATTTAGATAACTGAATGAATCATTCGTTTATCAAAGCTTCTATTGAAATCTGTTTACGAAAGCGACAGAACCAAAATTAATTTCATAGATTTATTCGAGAGACGGCTGAATAGATCGACTCCTTTGAATAGATAATAATAAAAGGATGGGCCAAAGTAAACAATCATTATGGATGTAATTTGCTGACGTTTCGTTACTAGCTTTATTTATTTGTAGATAATGTCTGTGGCCTATTCCATTGTCGGAATTACTCAGCGTGAAATGGAACCATGAAGCTATAAGCTGCTGGAGGTTACACTCCTAGCAATGCTACTTTCAAATGCTGCTGACTCACTCTAATTTACTGACTTCTCTTTCTGGGAGTCTCGTAATGTCAGTTAACAAAGTCAAAATGAGAGAAAGGTCAGTACAATAGAGTGAGTTGGCAGTATTTGGAAATGACATTATGAGTGTAACCTCCAAGGAAGGGACTGCTGATTTAATTTATATATAGATAATAGTTTCAATATTTCTTTTAAGTGAATAAATTTAGTATGTAGTGGTTCAATATGGAATGTTAATACGAATACCTCATGTAAAAGTTGGTGGTTTCAGCAGTGTTTATGAAGTTCGTCCTGTGTAATTTGTGATGACAATAGTTTTTTTAATGGTAGCTAAATTTCTAAACAGACATAAATTTTCTTTAAAAAATTATATTCAGAGTTTCCTGAATCAAAAATCGAACCCGGGACCTCATCTAGTCAATGCCAACATTATTCCACTAGACCGCAGAAGCGATAATATAATAATTACTATCACTTGTCAGATTTTGATTAAATTTATATTAAATCCTGTCGCCTCTGTGGTCTAGCGGTCCGGGAGTTAGACTTGACTGCATGAGGTCCTGGGCTCGAATCCCGGGTCGGCCAACATAAAGAAAATTGGATTTTTCCAATTTTCTAGTTAAAAAAAAATGTTGGTCGGGATTGGAAATGTGCCCGGTTGGCGATAGGCTTGCCACCTATTACATTCACAGCCACGATCACGTGTAGGTGTACTGACTTACTATTGAATAAACTTTACTTCAACTTGTAAAATTATCGCTTTTAGTAATGTCACTCGTAATATCGATAATATATTGAAAAAATATCTTAACCCCGTACACCTAAAGACTTTGTCTGTCAGCAAAAGTACAAGCAGGATACCCACGATTAGCCAAGAATACTAAGAGGGACATCACACTGTAAATGCACGCCAGTCCGGTTTTCGGTGTTGCGGAAAAATCTCTATTTAGATACAAAAACCGCACGGCATAACACAGTGCCACTGTATCTCTACGCGGTGGTATTTCTAGGTTAAATCCGGAGCGTTGTGAAGCGGCAGTGTGCTATCCGCCTAGTTCCAAAATCGAAAATATACAATATCTTCACGCCCATATCCCCGAAGAGGTAGACAGAGGTACAACCAAGGCACCCACGACTAGCCGAAGACACTAAGTCCCACAATGTGATACATGCCAACCGAGCACATTTCCAATCCCGACCAAGATTTTTTTATTAGAAAATTGGAAAAATCCAATTTTATTTTTGTTGGCCGACCCGGGATTCGAACCCGGGATCTCATGCAGTCAAGTCTAACACCCGGACCGCTAGACCACAGAGGCGATTCAAATAGATATATTATAATATATCAGGGCACAATGTCTGATATTCGATAAATTTAATTCGAACATAATTCGTAATGAATGCGTCGATATGACAATGTGGAATACAGTGGAACGGTTAACATCACATTCAATCACTTAAATACTTAGATAATGATCTTTTGAGTCATCATACTTTTTTAATCAAAGCTTACGTTTGATTCCAATTTACTTTACGAGGAACTTTATATCTTGATTTTACTAGTTCCCTTGAAAACTGCTCGTCCATATTCGAATCCCAGAGCTGCACTATCTTCGAATACCAGAATCGAGTGCGTCGAGACATCACCCCCAATCCGATATAAAATATCCCTGTATACAAACTGTACCTGTCTTTCTACACCCATCTGAATGCTGATTATGTAACTCAGTTCCCAACTCAAAATTGAAAAGTGTACATCAAACGACGTCATTTTTGTTTGCTATCTCTATTATATTTCTGTTGGTCAATGGAGATAGCAAATATAAAACACGTCATTTGACAGCGATTTGATGTACACTTTTCCATTTTAGTTAGCAACTGAGATATGTAATCAGCCCCCTGTTTCCTTATAGGTTGGAAGAGATCTCTTTAGGAGCTAAGCACGCCTGCAAGGTGCACGAATGTTCGTGTTGTCATATTTATGTACGATAGCGCAATAAATGAATATTGTATTCTACCACATAAATTATAGTACTTTCATACTGATAATTAAAGCAATTCGTGCAAAATTATTCCCAAACCATTCCAAAATATCAAAAATGCACAACGTTAATATTCAAGTTTTCACTTCTGCCGGCACTCCCGGAGTGCAACCCGTCATCTTTTTATCAGGATTGGAAATACCACATTTTCTTTTTGTTGCCTCACCCGGGATTCAAGCCCGGGACCTAATGAAGTCAAGTCCAACACCTGGACCGCTAGTCCATGAAGATCAAAATATAAATAACAAATGAAAAAGGGTTTGCTTATCCTTTTGCAAAGTATGTACTCTTAACCCCTCAACCATCTAGACAGTCTTTATTGTTATTCAGAAAACAATTGAAGGCAAAGCGCAAGTATTAAGAATTAAATAATCACAAAGTCCGCATTCATATAATATTGATAAATATAATATCTATAATAAATATCTATTAGCTTAGGGTTACCATCTCTGAATATTTCGGATTCAAATTTCAGTTTTCGAGATTCCTTCGGTTCGTTCCTTTCCTTCGTGGTATTCTGATCTTTTAGTACGACGGTAACATTCAGATATAATTGATATTTTTCATCGTAGGCGCTTGGTGAAACTTCCAAATATTCATATTTTAAAATGAAGAAACACGAAATTACTAATAATGATACGAATGGGTAATATTCAGATTTCAACATTTGGGATTTATTTTATAAACGTGATCGGTCCGAGCAGGTACGGTTTCTGATACCTTTGTTTTTGGTAATTTATCTGTAACATATTAACCAACATTATTCATCGTTGGTATTTAATAATTTTTTTATGTTGATGTTTTCATAAAACACTTATGATATCAGCACATTACATTTTGAAATATAAATGGGATCGGAGACGGATAGTGCGAATGAAAATAAGATACGAGTGTAGATGGTTGAGGGCGGTGGCAAGAGTCACCAAAATTGGTGTATTTCTAGGACGAAAGGCATCATTTGGTCACATTTGGCCTAATATCTTAGCAGCGCCTTTAGGCCATAGATATCTCCTACCAACAGAAGAGCCATGTGCTTGTTATGCGCTGACTTCTCATATAAAAAGAGACAAAAGTTGCCTGTAACTCAAACTATATCTGGTGTGTCACTGTCTGTACCCGGGATCTAGACCAAATGTGCAACTTTCGGCTTGGTATCTACTCTACTCGGTATCTAGGTAAAGCGATGGTACAAATCTAGGTGACTTTCTTGTCGGTAATAATATTTCCCGGTTTTTACAGGAATCCTAAGAAAAAGTTGTCTTAGCTTACATACATACATATCTTCACGCCAAGTCCCTTACGGGGTAGGCAGAGAGTATCGAGTGCCAGACCTCACGATCCTGACAAACCTGTCTTGCTTCCTTCACATTCATAACCCTTTTCATACAAACACGCCGGTTTCGGAGACTTGACACCACCCTCGGATAATATCCGATTGATCTGATCGTAAAATGTCAGCCTTGGTCTCCCCGGGTACCTACATCCATCCACATTCGCATTGTATATCTGCTTTGTCAATCTTTCATCTGTCCTTCTTTCCACATGACCTAACCAGCGGGGCATGCCCTTTCGCATTTTAACACCAACACTTTCTTTCAATCCCACTATTTCTTGGATTTCACTGTTACGAATGCGGTCAGCGAGCGTTACACCACAGATTTTCTGTAGGGCTCTCATTTCAACCGCATTTATCCTACTTTCATGCTCTTTCTGACATACCCAACTCTCGCTTCCATACATTTAAATAGTCTTAGCTTAAATATCATATTAATTATGGTGAGTGATTAAGTGCTGGCAAATAAACTAAAAATATAAGGATTGGCACTTAAACAAATTCCATTTTTATAGACATTCACCTGTTGTTGTTACCACTGCCTCATCCTTCCATCACTAGATTGGCATTTACTAACTTTGGTGTCGTATATTTCTTAATTTTTACTCCGTGTTGGTCCGGGCTTCTTTGTAGAATAGACCATCTGCCTTCCTTGCCAGGCACCTCGTAAAAGGCGCATAAAGCATAGGCTCACCGTCACCAAGACCGTGACATCTGACTAGCTGGTAGTATTTAGCAACGACTTGCCCGGATTGGTACCACCGCCATACTTATTTCTGCCGCCATAACGTCATAACGAGTTCCGGTTCGGAGGGTAAGGTAGCCGGTAAACTTACTTTTGCTCGAGGCCTCACATCCCGGACACAGGTTGGCAACGCACCATTACCACCTTTGGTGTCTCTAGGTGGCGTGAATTTCTAAACATCAGGAAATCCGTGTGCTTATTTGTCTTCCAATATCATCCAAATCCAATCTATCCAAAAAAAAACAGAAAATCCGTTAACTTGTTTCAATGTTAGAAAAAGTTAATATTAATCGCTACGGATTTTCCGCTGTATTGCAAACTTAATTTGAATGTTTCATTTAATTAGGTACCTAAGGTAATTTTACTATTCATTTCATTCATTCATCAGTTGTTTAGCACCAACTTAAAATTACTTACATATCGATTTAAATAATTATAGAACTTAGGTATTTATGGTTAATAAAAAGATTTGTTATCTGCATCCTTTTCGGTTTTCAGATCCGGGTCAAGCAATTACTTTTTTAAAACTTTCCAATAAATACGATGGTAGCCAAGGTTAAATCAGTTTTCAACAATAATTTTTTTCTGTATTTTTTATTTTTGTGTCATTGACAGCTACTGACAGTTTGCATTTTTTTGATTTCAAATTTGATTAATTTCATTCTTTTACGGGACGGCCGTGTATACTATGTATTCTATCTTAAAAAAAACATTTTATCGAAATTAGCTAACACTGTAAATAAATGTGTGTATACACAGAAATCAGTAAATTAAAAATCAGTCATATCATGTTTTCGTAGCAGTAGGCCTAACATTTCTTTTCTCTATTAATAAAGAAATCCATTGATGAAGAAATCTATTAATGAAAGTTCAAAAAGAATGATCATAATCGGTCTAGTCTAATATGTAACCGAAATGAAAACAAAGTTATGAGTTACCAGGATCACAAAACAACTTGTTTGACCTTCCCACGAGCGCCGCTGAAGGTAACAATGGCGGTTACAACTAAAGCCAATAAAACAATACTGCTGATTATCTAGTAGATAGCTGGTAATCTTCCAATTATGGGCACTTGTTCTATAGAATTACTTGGTAACCCTGCACATACCAAGTCCTTGCTCCGTCCTCTCTGCTGATTAAACATCAACATAGATTCCAAATTAATTGACTTGTTTTCTTTGTTCGGCGATTTGCAATTCAGATCCAGCGGCCTTCTTGTCCGAACTTGTTATATTTTGCCCTGCTCTCTGGTCTGAAACTTCTTTGATTTCGTAATACGAGATAGACCATTATCAAGTTTATTTTTAATCCACTTAAGGTTTGCAATTCTACTGTGTTTTAACCTATTTTGATGGCTCCTTTTTGGAAAGATCATGATTTCGAAGTGGGTCCATACTAATTTTATCAAATACAAAAAAAAAATCAAAAATACATAAAATATGTTCTTAAAAGTCTATCCTCAGTTTGTCGAAACATAATACACAGCCAAAATGAAAACCTCCAACTTTTTTGAGAGTCGATTTAAATTATAACTGAATTCTCAAATCAACACATTTTTTTAATTTAATTAACAACATCACTTAAAAAGCACCTACTTATTGTTGTAATACTAATTCTGATAACGAAAAACCGCATTTTTGCGTTTTTTGCGGAAACATTAGAAGTGATCATGAATAATAAAGATAAATAGCAATAGTAGGAAGAAAAGCAATAAAACCAAGTTGACAATTTAAGTAAATAAATAACTTTCATTATCCATTAAAAATGACAAAATGTGACACAGATATATGTATAATAATTAACTTAAGTTACAAAAAGGTGATCTTATCACCTAAATTTTTGGATCAACTACATCCCGTCATGTTAATAAACATAGACTGATATACCTATTAAGAGTAAAATTAAGTTGACATTATAGTCTGTATCACCCATAGAAATAAGAATGTATAAAGAAATGCAGCAAAGTTCTATAACAAATTTAGTTGTATAATTAAAAGCGTTAAAATCGACATATAACTTAAAAACATCTCTTTGTCTCTTTTTAACAAATGTTGATATTATGTATGGCGAAAAAATAACAACGCTTTTGTCTTTGCTAATTTTCGCGTTGATTTGAAGGGACGTCATGACAGTTCTCATGCTTGCCAAAAACGGCATATTTTGAGTTCAATTTTATAGTGATGTACTATTACGATTGTCAATATTTTATTTCAAATTCACAGAAAAGAATATTTGGACAAGCTACGAGTGGATACCATTAGCATTAAAAATATCAATCACAGTCTATCGTAATATGAATTCTTCTAAGTGCTCACTTTAAAGTAAAGAAAGTGGTTTGAATGTAATCTGATTTCCCTACTTATAAGGCAATTGAGAAGCACTAAGTAAGTAGATATTAGCAATATCAATATATCAATCGGTGGGTAAATAATAATTCTTATATATATATATATATATATA
>NJDC01003919.1:19923-40865 GCA_002245475.1 Calephelis virginiensis
GAATGTGAAGGAAGTAAGACAAGTTTGTCAGGATCGTGAGGTCTGGCACTCGATACTCTCTGCCTACCCCGTAAGGGACTTGGCGTGAAGATATGTATGTATGTATGTATTTATCAAATTTAATCTGGGATCTGTTTAAGTATTTCTATGTGTTAGAATCGCTGACTAACACCAATGACATGAGAATATGTTTATTGCCATTTGTCGCCAAAAATACTGGCTGGAGTGTTAAAAAATTTCTAAGTTTATTGTACCTGCTACTTGATCTTCAAGAAACAAAAAACATAGAAAAAAACATACAGTTGAATTGTTAACCTCCGCTTTTTGTATTTGGTTAAATCTGAAAGACATGGCTGTAAATTTAGAGACCCTTTTGAAACAATAAGAATTCAATATGCATAATTATGACAAGACAACATCTGTCCTCCCAGCTAGTTATTATATAAATACATTTATTTAATCTTTTAAACAAAATTCAAATAATTGAAAATTTTCAATTCGAAATTCAGTTTTAGAATTGCCAATGAGAGGTTCTCCAACAACTGCAATTGGAAATTTATTTTGCAATTGGAACTCGTCATGAACGAGGGTCTATTAAAATTATTCACTTTTTTTATATTTCCAACGATTTTAAAGTTGAGTCTGATTTACAAAGGACCAGTTTAAAAATATTCGAATATTGTTAAAGGTATTCAAATTACTTTTAAAATTTAAAACTTTTGTTTCATTTAAATACTATTTATGTTTTACTTTATCATCACTATTCAATTCAAATATTAGATGCCAAAGTTTTTAATAATATACATGGTACTAGTGCGTTGCTTTCTCATGGCCGCTATCATAGGATTCGTGTGCAAGTTTACATATACCTGGAGGAAATACTTACTTGCACGGAACACGACATTTGCAAGCATTAACGTATAGGAAACTTAGTGTCCATGGCTAGTTGTGGGTGCCCTGGTTGTACCTCCGCCCACACCTTTGGGGATATGGGCGTGAAGACTCCTTTGTTTTAAATTACATATTTAATAAAGCGACCCAGTATGTAAATTTTTTTAAATGTACAATACGAACATTTTAAGAGGTACATGACAAATACATATAGAGATTCAGTTGATCATATTTCGTTGGTAGTTTTAAACTAAAATCTCTGGTTCGTTGAACAGTTTCAATCTAGATACGAGTATAGAACCTGCATATGCGATTTACCGGTAACGGCCCAAGTTTGTAAACTTTTAATAGGCACCCGTCAAATGTCGAGGACTCTCTGACGAGAAAAATATAATTGCAGCTTTAAAGCTAAAAGTTACTCTGAACAATTTCAAAAAACTTTTTCAAATCCACTTTTAAAGAGAATTTTCAATTTCAGTGAGGGCATTGTTTAATTTGCTATATTCGGATGCCTTTTTTAGCATGTAACATTGACTATGAGAGACGTGGGGACGTTTTTAAATTATTTTAAACTAAGTGTTGCCCACACCGTTGCCCGCGTTGTCCTACAGGAACATTGTTTCTGAATAAAAACTATCCTAGGTGTTAATCGAAGTTACTTTCTATGTGTGTACTAAATTTCATGAAAATCGGTTCAGCAGTTTTTGCGTGAAGGAGTAATAAGCAAACAAACAAATTTTCGCATTTATAATATTCATAGGATTATATTTTTTACTAGCAGAGCCAATAGACGTTGACGTTGTCCTGAATATTGATTTCTTTTACTGATCATTTTCCTGACAATAACAAACATAAGATTTTAAACTTAAATCGTCGCCTATTAATAACATTTTTAATTATTTATACAGGATACTCACGATCTCTTTTTATTTTATTTGTCGATATTTCGGCCTAGTTGTATAGGCCGTGGTCACGATAGGACTGCGGCAGTGAGCTGTAACTTTTAACAGGAGGATCTACTGACAGATGAGCCTGTCAAAAGAAGAATTAGACGGAGGGTTGACAGGCTCATCTGTCAGTAGATCCTCCATTCAAAAGTTACAGCTCGCCAAAGAGTAAAGTAACTGCCCATAAAGGCAGCTCGCCGCCGCAGTCCCGTCGTGATCACGGCCTATGCAACTAGGCCGAAATATCGACAAATAAAATAAAAAGAGATCGTGAGTATACCGTATAAATAATTAAAAATGTTAATAACAAACATAACAAAAATAATACCCAAAAACATCATAAGTTGCTTCGAGGAGGTCCTCGGGAGCACGTAACTCTTTTCATAATTCAAATTAAGCATAAGCAATAAATGTTAAGGTCTAAGATAAGAACTTAAGTCGACCTACACCGAGCTGAAAATAAGATGAAACATATTTTAGAACAAGCGTATTCTAGAAAACATATTAAAAAAGGGTTACCAATGAAAATTCTAGATAGATTTCTGACACCACTAGTAGACAAGCGTAGGAATAGCAAAGAGAAGATAGAAATGGTTGTCAAGTTAGATTAAGGCTCCAATTTCATTATGTTATTATTTACTAAAAAAACTTGCAACAATGCATGTGTATTAAATTTATTTGGCTTTCTCTAAGTTTAAGACATCGGAATGAAAGGAGCCTTTTACACTTCCCTGTTTCCTGACTATCTCCAAAAATAAACAAAGTTATCCATGATGCACCATACTATCAGTTTAAGCAGAAAGGCGATTCAAATCCGTTCTCGTTCATTGAAGAAAAGAGAAAATCCGATTGTTTGCCACTATTAGAATACTGAGAAAAACTTTAATATGTATATATGTTAGCTTTTCTCATAAAACATGTAGTATTGCTCTTTAAATAGAAAACATTCTGAGCGCATCCCGGGCCAGCTGAAAATCAATCCCTTTTCTTCCAGTCATTAGAAATGTTACATAACAACAAGGTATACTTTTCACTTAAAATTTCAGTGACCGCGGTGTTCTTGAAGAAGTTTTTTTAAGTATTAAGATATATCTATTTAAAAATCGGTTCTTTACGGGCACCTAGATAGCAACATTGGCATTTTTAAGAGTAGCGTTAACAAACCTTTATTTAGCCGGCATCGCATCGGCATTTAACTAAATGGTCCGTCCGTTTATTATTTTCCATCAGGTATGCCACCCAGCTTGTACACGAGTTTTTATTATAAAAAAATCTTTAAACCGATATTGTACAAATAATGTTTTCACTACCTAATACTTTTATGTTTTGTGCTTTCTAGCGAAATTTTTACCACAACTTTGTCGGTGTGAGGGTTAGCAACTTTGTTAGGCTCACGTCGGTGTTTTATGATTAGTTTACATGAGCTGAAAGTAAAGGCACTAAATTTGGCCACAGATTTACGGCTTTTCCCAAGTTAAGCTATAAACGGAATTTTGTATTTTTTATATAAGACAGGTAAACAAACTTTATGCCACTGCTCCTTTTCAGAAACAACACTGCATGACAAAATCCTTTATTTTGCAATAGCTGTTCCTTGTGACTTCGTAAACATATTAAAGTAACTTTTCGTAGTTTGTAATAACAGAGATTAGTAAATATATATTACATTGTCTTTGGTAATGGAAATAATTTTTCCGCACTAAACGGTACCCTGTATGGTGATCGGATTATAAGCTACGTTAAAATCCGTTCGTTGATACACGCATGAAAAGTGAACAGACAAACCGAAAAAACATTTTAACATCCTTGTTATAAGGTTCTTTATTCTGTACGCAATATTTTTTTCAAATTTTGAATCTACAGATTAAATTCTAGATTATTCAGTCACAATATTTAATATACAGACTTAGTTTTGTTACTGTACCGTATGTAAAGTAACTTCACGCCCGTATGCCCTCAGAAGTAGGCAGAGGCACAACCAGGGCACCAATGGATAGCCGAAGATACTAATTACCACGTTTTGATAGGTGGCAAGCCTATTGCCAACCGGGTACATATCCGATTCCGGGCGAATTTATTTTCATTATTTATTATATTTTATTATTGATATTATTACATCATATTATTATGTATGAATGTTCAAAATCATTTATTGTATTTTTAATTTTTAATTACTTGAGCATAAAGTAAAAGTACGTTCGTTGTTAAATAGAAACTTACAAATAAGAAACTAGGCGAATCTTTAGACTAGTGAAATAATTCTCCAGCCTGATGTGGCTTCTCTGAAAAAAATGGGACATCTGATGCTCTGCCTGGAAACCGCAAGAAAAAGGACTCTAGTAGTAAAATTACTGTCAACAGCTTGCTCAGATAAAATGCAACGCCTATTCCCGATTCCAGAATAAATAAATAAATTTTTAGCAAACACTCATTGTCTTCGTGTCACTTAACAACACCATCTGCTGGAACAACTTTTAGCTCACAAAAAATAGTATTATTATTTGCCAATAGATGTCAGGAAGACTCATATTTTTCAGTTTAAACACGAATAAAATTTTCAGTTTCAACACGAATAAAATGACATTTTCTAAAAAAGATTTCTAGCTTGATTGATTTATCGCCCCCGCAACCCCCTACGTACTAAATTTCATGAAAATCGTTGGAGCCGATTCCGAGATTCCAATTATATAAACAAGAATTGCACATTTAAAGGTATAAGATAGTGTGGCCGTACTGCTCCGTCAGTGCAATTTTCGTAAAAAGGTGTCCAAATTTCTTGCTAAATGCATTAATCTTATCATGTTGCCTATGGTGTTTATTGACTATATTTATTTCTTACTATCAGAAGAGACGAACCTAAATTGCTAGATTATTCAAAGAGAAAGATATATCTTTACACATGCATACCTTTTCAGGGGCTGTTTGAGCTTCTGATAAAATACTAAATAAATAATAAGGAATCGATTTTCGATTTCCTTCCCTGTGAGCTCCATGTATCACTAAAGTGCTTAATTAAAATTTCAACATATTAGGGAAGAAATCGTGGGAAAATCACATATGTTAGATTACGAGGGAGCTTTGATTGTGAAGAATGTGACAAAAATGGCGAATTGTTTTAGGGCTTTTTTACCGAGTGCTAAGCAAGGGCCCTTTGATTTTTTTATTTTTTTTATGGAACCGGGGGCAAATGGGTCATTTGATGTCACAGTTGCTCAAGGTCATCCACAAAACGAGAAAGGTCAGAGGTGTATTGCCATTCATTCAGGAATGAGTACACTCTTTAATGAAAGGTTTTGTATTCCTACCCGTTTGAAAATACTAACGTGGGTAACCTTTACAAATGTATACACAAAAAAGTTTATATTTTGTTACTCATCGTAATATATTTAAAAAAACCTATCTGCTTCTTTACTTTTCAGTACTCCGTTTTGGTTTGGGTCTGCTAAGTAGAATACACGGTCTGCCTTCCTATCAGGTAGTTCCTAGAAGCGAGTACAGATTAAAATGTAGGTATGTATACCAATAAGACCACTGGTGGTGCAGTGATGTGTAACTTGCCCGGGTAGGAATCCACCGTTTTACCTATTCCTAGTATCTTCACGCCCATATCCCCGAAGAGGTAGGCAGAGGCACAACCAGGGCACCCACCACTAGCCGAAGACACTAACGGCTAATGTTAATAATATTTCTTTAAAGATGGATTTCAAGAAATCTAGATAGCTGCGTATCCGTCTGCCTATCCTATACCTAATTGCCATATTTATCCTGTCCACAGATATGTTATTGGCAAGCGATAACATAAAAATGGATCAAAATATCAATCTTGGACAGCAAGTTTTGGATTAGAATTGATTATTAATATTGGCCGTAAGTCCACACAATGTGATAGGTGGCAAGCCAACCGGGCACATATCCTATCCTGAGTAACATTTTTGTATTAAGAAATTGGAAAAACCCAATTTTCTTTTAGTTGCCCGACCCGGGATTTGAACCCGGGACCTCAGGCAGTCAAGTCCAACAACTGAACCGTTACACCACAGAGGCGTTCCTAACGTAATATATACTTTATCAGGTTTCGGTCGTAGGGTAGCCGGTAGACTTGCGACGTCGTAAGATAATATAATAATAGACGTAGCGTCCCGGTCACATCTATGATGTCTACAAGCCGCCTTGTCTCTTATCACATCTTACATTAAAAAATCCTATAAAAATAAATTCGTATTTTTAAGTCATCGTAAATGCATACATACATACATATCGTCACGCCAAGTCCCTTACGGAGTAAGCAGAGAATATCGAGTGCCAGACCTCACGATCCTGACAAACCTATTTGGCTTCTTTCACGTTCATTACCCTTTTCATACAAACACGCCGGTTTCGGAGACTCTTGACACCACCCGCGGATAATATCCGAGTGATCTGAACGTGGACGTCAACCTTGGTCTTCCCGAGTACCTACATCCATTCACATTCGCATTGTATATCTGCTTTGTCAATCTTTCATTTGTCATTCTTTCCAGATGACCGAACCAGCCTAACACCAACACTTTCTTTCAATCCCCCTCTTTCTCGGATCTCACTGTTACGAATACGGTCAGCGAGCGTTACACCACAGATTTTCCGTAGCGCTCTAATTTCGACAGCATTTCTTACATCCTACTTTCATGCTTTTTCTGACATACAAATGTCTCGCTTCCATACAATAACGTTGGGATAAGCACAGAATTATGC
This sequence comes from Calephelis virginiensis, assembly GCA_002245475.1. Classification (NCBI taxonomy): domain Eukaryota; kingdom Metazoa; phylum Arthropoda; class Insecta; order Lepidoptera; family Riodinidae; genus Calephelis; species Calephelis virginiensis. Next base: position 26,493 of record NJDC01003919.1, read on the forward strand.
AAAGCGAGTCTAGCTTTCTGACTCGAAACCTCGCTTTGAAATAGCTTACCCAACGCTCCATTTATACTATTCCCTCCACACACTCTCCTCTCTACATCCGCGTTGAACCTTCCAGCCCTACTAAAGTATTAAAGTCATCGTAAAGTATTTATATCAATAAAATGTAGTTAAATATGTTTTACTAGGCCAAGTGTACTTAGATATCATTAAATAAACTTGATGGCTGTAAAAAAAATACTTTTATGTATATTTTTAAAGCTTACGAGTATTAGTTTAAAAGCTTTTGAAAATTACGAAATTCCGATATTTAAACTTTCAAAATATACGTTTAAATTATAAAATAAATAATAATTAATAATAAATAAATATCACTGGACAAGTTACACAAATTGAATCTAACCCCAAAGTAAGCAAATTATATGCTTGTGTTATGGGTGTTATTCAACGATACTATTACATAGAAATACTTAAATAGATATCAGTATACATTTAATAAACACCCAGACCCGGAAATGCAGACATCTAAATGTTCATCACACAAATGCCTGCCCCCGTCGGGAATCGAACCCAAGCCTCGCAGTTCGTCGATGCAGTTAGGCGAGTATGCTAGCCACTCAACCAACGAGGCGGTCAAAAATATAGCAAATAATATTCAAAAGCTAGTAAATATTTGTATTTAATTCAATTGCTGTTTTTCGTAGTTGTGTTTGCTTTTTAATAACGAATTGGTTGATGAGCTAAGAATATTCCAAAGGATTATAAAAATATATATTTATCTTAATTGATAAAAATATTGGATAAAATATTGGTTTTCCCATTTTCCTGCATTTTTCCTGACGATAGCTCTTAAAATAAAAAAAAGACGTGTGGCACTCGGAGACTGCCGCGGTAAAGCTATTTCATAAGCAATCATGAGTCACTAGATTGCGAGGCAAAGAAGAGGATTACGCATGCGCTGTAAAGCCGATACAACCAATACTACCTAGAGGCGAGTTGCTGAACTGAAGAGACAAGCGTGATCAAAAAGTCATTAAAAGTTCTGCTATTCATTGATAGATGACAAAACTAAAAAGTATCACCGTTGTGCAGGACAGACTAGGAGGTGTTAGGTTATTTTCGTTACGGAATTTCTGGATTCGGTCTCCACGCTCTAGGCCTGCGATAGAAGCTATGCAATAGCTTAAAAGAATTAGCCTAATTGGTCCAGTCGTTCGGAAGTTGTGCGTTTAGCAACACATTCAACGATTCTTTTAATTATAGATTTATTTTCGAAAATTGTCTACGTAGATTGTTATCTGAACAAAAAGGTACTTTAATTTATAATCTTGGTAAATACTAAATGCAATTTCACAGATCGAGTTTATGTAATAATTTAAACTTTGAAAAGAAAAATTACTATGTCTTTAACTGAATTTTAAAAAGAAGGAGGTTGTATGTTCTGTTCTTATATATTTAAAAAAATATCTTCTTGATTTCTAAAACGACTTTTTAATTATTTTTTTATTTGAAAGAAGAAAACAAAAAGACCCTTCCAGTGGTTCCATTGTCACCATATCTAGATCTAATGAAATCCCAAACAAACCGAGTAAAATACTCAATTTTTGTGTACATATATTACGTATAGGTATATATGTGTTTTGTCGCATGTACTTAATTATACTTTTTAATCGAAATCGACCGCTGTTTTTTGTACTACTGCACTTAAATTATATAAAACTAGCTGTCACCCGCGTGATCCCACAGGAGCATTTTTTTATCAAAACTGTCCTATATGAAAACCCAATCCAATCTACGTGTGTGACTAATTTCATCAAAATCGTTTCAGCAATTTTAGCGTCAAAGAGTAACAAACAAATATACAAACTTTCGCATTTATAATCTTAGTATAAATATTTATTAGGATGACTTTGGTCTGGCCATGTTATTTATTCATCGAATCTTGCATTACTAGTTTTTAATAAGTATAATGTGTTGTGTCATTTTCGATTTGCGTGTAACATATTTTGTCTATGGCATTAACAACAACGTTTGGCGAACAGGTACATAAATCCATGTATGATACATGAATCAGTGGTGGCATGATGTATAGAAACTCTGGAACTAAGTACATAATCGATTATCACGAAATTTAGCAGCTATTTATAATTTGGTCCATCTGAAATACATAACAGTTTTTACACACTTGGAAGAGTGGCATTTAGAGATTATAGAGACCATTGAGTCCTTAGCTTAAAACGTGCACAAGTCTCGTGCAACAGCTAGTTAGTGTACTTACGTAATATAAAACTTTTAAGATACAATTGCGTGAAAAACAATTGTCATTTTCATGTATGATGACGTGTAACTTTTCAACTGACTTTAATAAAAGAGGCCACAATATGTTCGATAGTATCATCACACCCATATCCCCGAAGAGGTAGGCAGAGGCACAACCAGGGCACCCATGACTAGCCGAAGACACTAAGTCCCACAATGTGATAGGTGGCAAGCCTATTGCCAACCGGGCACATATCCAATCCCGAGCAACATTTTTTTTATTAGAAAATTGGAAAACTCAAATTTTCTTTTTATTGTCCGACCCGGGATTCGAACCCGGGACCTCATGCAGTCAAGTCCAACACCTGAACTGCTAGACCACAGAGGCGAACAACTTTTTTTTAGTATGTTCGATATCTAAATTTTTGTTTTGAATGTTAATCTATTTCTCAGTTATTTGTAAATCAATTTTAAAAATCCTTTTTATCACCGTTGTTTGGATGTTATGACGAATGCCAGGGAAATCGAGAAAAACACTCAGTTTTCGTATAATTGGACAACTTAATATATAAATCGAAGTCGCAATTTTGCAGTTTTACTATGTTTGAATTTTGATAAATCGATTGTATTTTATTGAATCAGGCGTTACTTTGCGGAAATCCATTATAATAGATGTAAAATAAGCCTTTATTTTGCTAATTCCGCGAATTAGCAAAATAAAGGCATATTTTACATCTGTTAAATCGATTGTATTAATTATATTGTACAAATTTGATATTGTAAGTATAGGTCCCTAGATGGCTTTGCTTTAATTTTGGAAAAAATCCAACCAAAAAGCATAAAAATGTCGAATGATTGATTACCTATAACCTAACTTTTAGAGAGCCGTTCAATTTTCCAATTTTTTGATAGATTAGCTATAACATAGAAGTTGGTCTCATAAAAAGTATTGTAAAATTCAAACCTCAAGGGAGATAAAGAAAAAAAAACAATGTGTGAATGATATATCACCTCCTACGTGATATATCATTCACACATTGTTTTTAAATGATGAGTTAGATTATCTATCTCATTTAGAAGTTAATCTCCTAAAAACAAAACCGCAATTCGAAAAATTTTTCGGACAACTTATTTTCAGGCCTATTCGTGTTGGCATATAAATAATCAAAGTAGGGTAATGTAATAGTAAATAGATAAAGTAAAGTAGATAGGGTCTAGAAAACAAAAGAAGACATTCATACATCATAAACTCTTTACATGACAATGATTCTAAGAATGTGAACAAAGAAAACCAAATTTCATAATGGCTCAAAAGCTGTCAATCAAATTACTTGGAAGATATTTATGTCATTACGCCTTAAAATATAAATAAAGAGATTAAAAGAAAGATGAGTCAGTCATTTTTTGACATGTTACATCATGTCATATACACAATTTAGATAAAAACAAAAATTTCGGGTATTACTCTAGGTTACTCTAAAGGATAGCGCTCACTTGGACAGGTCGCATTGAGGCGACAATCCAATGTGATTACAATTTCATAATTCATGAATGCGTTATTGATATGATAGCGAGTAGGTTTGGTTTACATTATGATTTTCTTTATACTTTTTTTCTTTGTATTAACTAGTCGTGATTTAAACCAAAAGAAAATAATTTTACTGATGATAAGGACTAAACGTGTTAATTAATTATTTTTGAATTAATTATAGTGATTCGTTTACCAAAGCCAAGTTAAATTTGAAAATAATTTGCAAGCTTTTCTGCCTTCTAATATCTGCCTACATTTTAGTCACTTTGAAAAAACCTGCAGAGAGTATTTATCCATTTATATACTATAAATACTAAATACCTAAACGAAACTTTTCCCTAATGCTCATGTTGTAGCTTTTTTCATACCTCAGTAACCATTGTAATACCAGCTCGGATAAAAAAAAAACTGTGTTTATGTTTATGTATATATTTAGCGCCAACACTGAGCTTCAAAAACAAATAATACGATTTTGCAATAAAGTAATCTTCATCGGTCTCTAAATTTTTAACTGCTAATGTCAAACATGGGCTATCAGATTGTAATCGGCTACTAGAAATGAGATGTGCCGTTAAGGGTAGCGCATATTTTGATGGGGCAGAGGATTCTTGTTACTTAGTATCAGATATTAGAATACAAAAAAGAGTGGCAACTCTACTTTAAAATCGTCAGGTATAAAATATAGCAACACTGGTAAGAAGTTGTCGTACAAAACTTAACGTCAAAATGTAATGAGCCCTCCATTCACATTACGAATATCGTTTTCATTCTCTTCTTTAGTGATTTGAAGACTCATCAGGGCCTGTGTGTGGGGTGCCGCACAAAATCCGTTGCGACGCAGTCCGGCACAGTGTGCGTTGCTACATACAAAATATTTGTAATCGATCTAGGCGGACTAGTAAGCGGCGATGCGCCCCGTCCCTGTCCAACTAAATGTGCGCTATCCTTTAAAGTTGTTATCGTTTCTCGTTGGTATTAATTACGAAAATGTTTGGCAATTGTCTTCAAAGAAGGGTATCACCTTTTTAGTATTTACTTTTCTTATTTAGTTTTGATTTTAGATGAGTTTCAGAACTTAGTTATTATTGAGTATTGTTACCGTTTGTTAACCATTTTTATTCGACGGTTTCTTTCCTTGCAACAAAATTCTTATTTTGCACCAGGCCTTAATTTCTTATAGACATTAATAAAATGGAAGTTGTTCTTTCAGCGACGAGGATTGGGGACAAGAAATGAATCCAATTGATTGAAAAACCCTCCGAGGTACGTTAATACTGCTATTGTTAAACTTTCGAATTTATTTCGGTCTTTTTGTATAGAAAACATTATCTTTATCGGATTCACTCCGTTTAGTGGTTGTAAAGTTTTGTTTATATAAATGGCTTCATTTTTTAGATCAAATGACATTTATGGAAATCTAATACTAATGGAGCAAACCTATGAGTGTTTGTTCCGTTTTTACATCAATTTGGCTAAATTGATTTTAGTTTAGTTTTACCATAGATAAAAAAAATAATTTAAAAACGTTTTTTTTTTCGAAACGAAATTTCGCCTCTTTGGTCTAGGGGTTCAGTTGCTGGACTTGACTGCCTGAGGTCCCGGGTTCGAAGCCCGGGTCGGGCAACAAAAAGAAAATTGGATTTTTCTAATTTTCTGATAAAAAAAACGTTGCTCGGGATTGGAAATATATCGATAGGCTTATATAGGCCATCTATCACATTGTGGGACTTAGTGTATTCGGCTAGTCGTGGGTGCCTTGGTTGTGCCTCTGCCTACCTCTTTGAGGATATGGGCGTGAAGATACTTTTAAAAACGAATAAAATCGAAGCTATATTTATTCTGAATTAAAAAATAGGAAATGTTTTTTATAAGTTTTAATGAATAATTTAGTGAGATAATTTTTTTCGTTAAATAGCGTAATGTGCGTGATATTATAAGGTTACTATTGAGGGGTGTCTGTTAGCAAAGTATTAAAATAATTATTCTTCATTTTGCGCTTAATCACTTAGAAAATTAAGCCAGATAAGAGAAGTAAAGTACTATCACGCCCGTATCGAATATGAACGCAGAGGTATTGCCTCTGCGTTCATATTCGATACGGGCCACCAACCCAGGCCTAGCCTAATATACCTGGTTCCACAATGAAATAGGTGTAGAATAGGAGGTAAGCCTATTTAATATGGGCATATATGCGATCCCGGGTAACGTTGCCTTTAAAAGAAAATTGAAAAAACAGATTTCCCTTTTCTTGTCCGACCACGAGTTCAACCATAGGACTTTATGAGCTTATCGTCTAACAACACAGGCGATAAATTCAAAATTCAAATTCAAAATGATCTTTATTTCACATTAACCTAAAAAAGGCACTTGTGATCATTTTATTGCATGCTAGTAGAATTTAGTCGAGCATTAGCAGACAGACACGCACTTGGTAGTGATACTATGATGACGATGCCTATTACCAGCTTTACCCGGTACTAAACTTCTATGATGGTAGTTTTTTTGTGCATGCTCTAAACTAATTTGAAGTTATCGCCTTCTTCTTTCAACAATAGTAATAGAAAGAGATAACACACGTTCAATGCTGTCAGATTAATTTATACATAACATTTCAATAGACATTTAATCTATTCTGCGGAAAACGTTGATTGAAGACATTACAAGTTGACATGTCCTGACTACTTTTTTCGTATCTTAAATATTCCATCTCTTTTCTTCGTATTTCATTGGAAAAATATAGCATATACTTCCAATAAGCTTAGTTGGTGCTCAACAGCTATCATAAATATACCATTAAGCTCTGTATTATGGTATTACACTAGTTAATTTATATGTTTGTTACTATACTTGATCAAAAAACGTAATGTTCTTGTAATATAAAGACTTGTACGAAATCTTTCATTCAGTAGAGCCTCGGTCTAAAATATATTAATAAATTGGAAGTTGTTCTTTCAGCGCCGGGGATTGGGGACAAGCATTGAGTTCTTCGTTATTGATTGGGGGACCTCTTTGGTAATAATACTGATATTGTTAACGGGCTTTTGAATTTGTTTAGGTGTTTTGTGTTAAAACACCATATTTTCCTGCAATATCCTATCCTATTAATATTATAAATGCGAAAGTTTGTAAGTATGGATGTATGGATGTTTGTTACTCTTTCACGCTCGAATGGCTGAACGGATTTGTCTGAAATTTNNGGTCTAAAATATATTAATAAATTGGAAGTTGTTCTTTCAGCGCCGGGGATTGGGGACAAGCATTGAGTTCTTCGTTATTGATTGGGGGACCTCTTTGGTAATAATACTGCTATTGTTAACGGGCTTTTGAATTTATTTAGGTGTTTTGTGTTAAAACACCATATTTTCCTGCAATATCCTATCCTATTAATATTATAAATGCGAAAGTTTGTAAGTATAGATGTATGGATGTTTGTTACTCTTTCACGCTCGAATGGCTGAACGGATTTGTCTGAAATTTGGAAGACAGATAGATTGTGACCTGGATTAACATAAAGGCTATTTTTAATCCCGATCGCACACCGGGTTTCTGTGAAAACGCGGGCGAAGCCGCAGGTAGCAACTAGTAAGTTCTATTCTTGTTATTTTCCATTCTTTAATTTGGAGTTTTACGAAATCTGTAAACGTATTTGTCTTACCATAATAGAATGTAAATGTTAACATACACAAAAATTATAGAAATCATACAACTTCATCATTTTGTCAAAGTTATGTAAAAATGTTTTTATTACGTCTGTGGTCTAGCGGTCCCGCGTTGGACTTGATTTCTTGAGGTCCCGGGTTCGTATTCCGTGTCGGGCAACGAAAAGATAATTGGGTTTTTCAATTTCCTAATAAAAAAAAATGTTGCTCGGGATTGGAAATGTGCCCGGTAGGCGATAGGCTTGCCACCTATAACATTGTGGGACTTCGTGTCTTTGACTAGTCGTGGGTGCCCTGGTTGTGCCTCTGCCTACCTCTTCGGGGATATGGGCGTGAAGATGAAGATAAAATATTTGTTTTCAATTTTCTAATAAAATCTAACGTCACCAAGGATTGGATATGTGCCCGGTTGGCGATAGGCTTGCCACCTATCACATTGTGGGACTTACTGTCTTCGGCTAGTCGTGGTTGCTCTGGTTGTGCCTCTGCCATCTTCTTCAGGGATAAAGGCTTGAAGATACTTTATTAACTGAATAAAAAATAAACGCAGGTTGTAATTGAAAAGCTCAATTATTCAAAAATAAATAATTCTTTTGGTCGCGCCTCGATCTGAAGCTTGATAGTAAAAGATCCAAATTTACATTAACCTACACCGAACTTGTAATAGAATGAAAACTTTTTATAGTAAACTGAATATATTGATTTTATTAAAAATTGGTTGTTACAAAAATCTGGGACGCAATAATTTTAAATAATTGGAAATAAATAATTTTTCATTACAAGGGTTATCTCCATTTTTTTTGCAGATAACCCTTTTCCAAAGTGTTCGCAATAAAACAGCGAATGAGTTGATATTTTTTCTATTATCCAATCCAGTGAATGTAATTAGTATTGATAAAACTGATCATACTTGGCAACCCAGGTAAATAACAGTAAACCCAACCTCTGCACATTCTAACCATCATATTATTCAGAAATTATGTTGATGGACCGTTTAGAGTTTATATTTTAAGTCATGATGAACATTTCTAATATAGTAAAATTGAATGAATAATCTTTTTTTAAAAAAAGGATTATTCTGTTCTTAAGGATTTGTTAGGCAACCCATGTTTAATACATTTTTTTAAATGTATTAAATTATCGCCTCTGTGGTCTAGCGGTTCAGTTGTTGGACTTGACTGCATGAGGTCCCGGGTTCGAATCCCGGGTCGGGCAACAAAATGAAGATTGGATTTTTCCAATTTTCTTATAAAAAAAAAATTTTGCCGGGATAGGATATGTGCCCGGTTGGCGATAGGCTTGCCACCTATCACATTATGGGACTTAGTATCTTCGGCTAGTCGTGGGTACCCTGGTTGTGCCTCTGCCTACCTCTTCGGGGATATGGGCGTGAAGATACTTTTTTTTTTAAATTTGTTATAAAAATGGTTTGGCCGCCTCGTCGGTAGTGTGGCTAGCGTACACGCCTAACTACACTGACCAACAGTGAGGCTCAGGTTCGATTACCGACGGAGACAGGCATTTGTGTGATGAACATTAAGATGTATTTCGATACATTAGAATCGTTGAATAGCACCCATAACACAAGCATAGAATTTGCTTACTCTGGTATTAGATTCGATTTGTGTAGCTTGTCCAGGAACATTTATTTATTTATCTATCCTATTACCAGATCAGAGAAATTTGACATAGGTTCGGATCTTAGACCATGACAGGTATTAATAAAATGAGAACTTTTTCTTTTAGCCCCGGGAATTGAGGACAAGCTTTGAGTTCTTTATAATTGATTAGGAAATATCTTCGATATAATAATAGGCTATTGTCAGCGATCTTCAAGATTTATTTCAGACATTTTAAATATATTTTTATAATCATCGTAACGCTTTTTTGGTGTTAAAAGTAGCTGATTATATTTTTTTGACCTCTCACGGAAAATAAGGTTGTTTTAAGTTTAATGTGTCTCTGTGTGTATCCCTCTGGGGTATCGTAACTTTTGAACGGGGTGACCGATTTCGATGCGGATTTTTTTGTTTGAAAACTGACATTATCTACCTAGACATCTCTATATACCCGGTTCTTTTGCTATATTACAGATAGATTTCGTCGGGTATTACAAAAAAATATAAATATTTGATGCTAAATTACAACAATGGACGGATTTTCTGATAATAATAAAAATACGATTCCTTTAGAAATTCAAGATGATGCTTTGCGAGTCTGATTCTAGGATATTAAGACTCTAATGCAAATGTTGTTGGTGTTGGTCTGGGCTCCTTTGCAGAAAAGACCATCTGCCTTCCTACCAGGCAGCTCGTAAATGGCGTGCATAGGCTTACCGTCACTAACACCGTGACATCTGATTAGGCAGTAGAGTTTCGCAGCGACTCACCCGGATCGGTACCACCGCCTTTCTTATTCCTGCTGCCATAACATCATGACGTGTTTTGGTAGACGGGAAACTTACTTTTGATCGAAGTCTAACATCGTGGCCTCAGGTTAGCAACGCACCTGGCAGGAAGGTCTATTCCGCAAATGAGCCCGGACCAACACGGGGTAAAGTGTCTGCCGGATCCGTTGTAAAACATTCCAAAATCAAGGAATAAGGGATAAAAAATTTATTGAAAAAGAATTCTCCAGTGGACTAAATTTTGAATTTCATCATAATTGTTACAGTCTTTTAAGAAGGAGTTTAGTGATTTACACACGCACAGAAGAAGACGCACACATTATATACACAAAGATATGTAAATAGTACGCGAGCATATAATATATAGTTAAGGATCAAATTTGGAATGATGTGTCCAGATATATCTATATATTTGAAAATTATTCCCTATTTCGCGTGGTCATTGCCTTTGGCCTGAGCGGCCATTCTTGCTAATTATTTTTGGTTGCTTTGCATAATTCTGGGAGATTTTTATAAAAAGGAAAACCGGGAAATTAGCAAGAAAAATAGGAAAAATGATGCTTTTATCCTTACAAGCTGTTAGCTATTAATGTCAAGAGATATTTCACCCGGTCGGCTAGTCTATTTATATATTTCAAGTGTTAACGATGTTACTCTATAAAACTAAGTAGGAAATTTCTAAACAAAACTTACGTAACTTCTAAAATTAGTGGAATTTAATTACGGACACTAAGGTCTGGCAGCTATAGCACTCTGCCCCGCGTTTAGAATTGTTCCCCGAGGAGAGATTGTTAGAGATCGCTGTATTTAAAAGTAATTGACTTTTGAAGACGACCCGATGAGACTTTGCGTGTCCCTTAACTATAATGTTTAGAATGGGTTTAGTTTTTTCAATGTGTTTCTAAATGAGGATGTTTTTATGTCAATCAACGAGACGAATATCAAGAAATACTCTACATAAGCACCAAAAATGTTAATATCTTTGCTAGCCTAAGGTCAGGATAAATGTTTTTTACAGAAGCCAATTTACTGGCTTTTTCCAAACCAGACCAGGAAAATAGACATCTAGCGTGTCATTGACAATTGTTGTTCAAAATAAGGGTTTTGCGTGTTATTTACTGTTAACATTTGGAATCGTTTTAGTTTGGTTAATTAGGACTATTTTGTTGTTACAATAGTCTTTACCTAGTGTTGATCCGGGCTCCTTTGCAGAACACATCATCTGCCTTCCTCCCAGGAGGCGAGCATAGAGCTCACCTTTTTCGAGCTGCCACGCTACTCTAACTAATGCAGCTCGTAAAAAGCGAGCTAAATTTACCGTCACTGACAACTTGACATCTTACTAGGTGGTACAGTTTTGCAGCGCTCGCCCTTACCTATTGCTGCCGCCATAACGTAAGCACTTGCCGTTGACGAGTTCCGGTTCAGAGGATAAGGCAGCCGGTAAACTTACTTTTGCTCGAGGCCTAACTAGCTAGTGTCTCTAGCAGCGTGATTTTTTTACCTTCAGGAAATCCTTCTTCTTTGTTTTCCTTCCAAAATCATAAAAAAGTCTAGTGAGATTTCATACAATAGAAGTTTCCTACCGGTTGAATTGGTTTCAAAGATTTTTTTTAATCTAAATTGTATGGGACTTTTACCCTGCAGGGCACGTCGGTCCCATTTCATGCAAATTTTAAATAAATTTAAACTGTCTTATCCTACTTAACACCTAACATTAAAACATCTTAAATAAATCAGTTGCGGCTGCGCTTGTTGGCTGAGATAGAATTTCCATAAATGCTCCAACATTCATTACATTAATATTGTATGTATTGATGAAAGTTTTCATTCGACCACGATTCCTGACACACTCCATCAACAAATGTTGCACATCCTCCACAATGTTACAAACTTCACAATTTGGTGTACTTACTTTTTCCATGAGATATGCAAATTTGTTAGACGGATAGTGTCCAGAACGCAATCGATGAGCCGTAACAATATTGTTTCTGAATATGTCTTTATCTGAAAACTGTATTTGAGGAGGCTGACATTGAATGGTTTTGTACCAGATCCCTTTTTCTTTACTGCGTTTATCAAAATACTCTTTAAAAATTTCAAAACATTTATTTTTGTATATATTGATGACTTTATTATAACAGAGATTCACCTTTAAGTCTACACCTTCTAATTTAGCCAATCTTGCATATTATTCAGCCTCCTCATTACCACTTATACCTATATGCGATGGGACCCACTGCAATACCACTGCCTCTGAATGAAAATAAAAAATGTTAACCATTTTAATAACATCATATGGTTCCGGTGCACCTTTTCTTCCAGAGGCACATCGAGTTATATGCTGCAAACCACTCTTGGAATCCGTAAGTATTACGAATTTTTGGTTTATATTGGTTATTAAACTTTGTATATATTTCAGCGCCTCCGGCTATTCAGTCAGGCTGATTGAAGTAGTTTATTTTAGTAGTCTGAATATTATTTATTACCTTATACGTATAGCGAACGTTGGGGTCGTCATATTTTAATCCACATGTCATGTAAAATTAATTTTTATCATGAAAATATCCACGCGAAATATTTTGTTCATAAATTTTAAAATGAAACTGTCACAAAATAAAACATCCTTAAAACACTAAAAAAGTAGTAACCCTGTTTTAGAACTAAGTTAAAAAGTAGTAACCCTGTTTTTAAACTAAGTTAAATATCGTTTCGTCCACAACTTGGAAATACTTACTCCAGCAATATACGTTACAGGACACATTGTTGCAGAACAAAAAACTTAATTAAAACTTCGCAAAGAAAAGATTTGTCAAAACGAAAGTCGTTTCTATGCTAATGATTTTAATCACTCCCAACTTTAAAAACGTACAGTTAGTTGTATCCTGGTGTTAATAAAAATAAAAGCATATAGTTCACAAACTTCCGCGGAGTAGCGAGTTTTTAGTGCTGTTTAAACAAACTTACTTATAAAATAATTTTACTTTAATTTTTTCTGTTATAAAGTGCACTAAATAAAAATGCATTTTAACTTATTTAGTTTTGATATTGTTTAGACTTTTATATCTGTCTCATGTTATTAGTTTGTTCCAACAACCATGAAAGAGGCTTGATAGAAGCCTCATCATGGCTCTTTAGTACTTTTCATAGATACGAATCATAGACGGATTTCTTGGCAATAAGAAAACCGTAAATTTGAATTCTTTTCAATATTTAAAAAAATGAGCTTTTTATAATTGCTCAAGTATTTTTCAAGGAAGTCCAAGCTGTTAGATTAAATGATGATAAGTGATACACATTGCACGAACACAATATAAAAACACATATAAACTCAAATTAAGTTGCAGAAGTTCTTGAAGCCTTGATGTTGCTGTAAATGGAGAAACCAGTCGGCTGCTTAAAAAATAAAAATGTTTATAATTGGTTGGTCCGATAGATTTTGTCTTTTTTATTACGAGTAGAAATCCCCATGGATGGCCATCACTTTTGCAGAAAATGGCGGACTATGTAGAACTTCCGATGACTAAAACCTCACGACGTTCTCCCCTTTGCTAGGTAACGTCACTGTGGAAACGCTTTCGCATGCATCTACTTTTCGGCTGATCGCGTGGTCCCCGCCGCGGTACACCCCTCCCACTCAACAGCATCCCCTTAATCGTTTGAAGTGGCACGCTGAGACATTACGCGAACCACTCTGGCGCCTCAGTAGCAATAGGCATCTCCGTACCTCTTGTGACATCTTGATGCGGGGAACAAAAACGATCCTTAACTGCAGGCCTCACAGAATCTCCACCCATACAGATCTAAATAGTCTTTCCAGCTCGTCATGTTCTAACGGGAATAAATAAAATTTTTGATGGCAGTTTAGACTGCCTCATCAAAGTTTATTTCCTCGAGTCAAGTCAATTACTAAGTCCAGTCGAATAAGAAATTATGTCGAAATCCTAATTCTGAAAGAAATGCTAATGTGTTGAAGCAAGGTCTGAGGGGAACGTCGGATGTCTTAGTCATTCTAATTGAAGCTCTTTTAATTTGGTAGCCGTTCGTTGTCCAGTGTATGGCCTAGCGCTGAAGGAGAAGTTGTGTAGAGTGATTAACCAGCCTCTGTAACAATAGATGCCTGCCTAACAATGGGTTTGGCTGGCTTGTCAGGGTCCAGCCATTGTCATGATCCCTTCCGATTGTTGTAAAGAATCCACTTTTCTTCCGAGTAATGATTCCTTTCATTATTGTACCCGACAAGTAATATAAAAAAAAAATATCTTCACGTCCGTACCGCCGAAAAGGTAGACCGTGGTACAACTAACACACCCACGACTAGCCAAAGACACTAAGTCCCGCAATGTTATAGGTAACAAGCGATAGGTGCCAAACGGGCACATGTGCAATCCCGGCAACGTTATTTTTTTTAATAGAAAAATGAAAATACTCATTTAATTTCTTTTCGTTACCCGACCAAGGAATCGAACCCGGGACCTTAAGAAGTCAAATCCGACGCGCGACCGCCAGACCACAGAAGC
>NJDC01003919.1:40907-53864 GCA_002245475.1 Calephelis virginiensis
TTAAAGATATATTTTATTACATTGTACTGAACACAGTTTAAAAATATGTATGTATGGTTATATATTATAGCGTTAAAATCAATTTAGATTTTATAATAATAATAATAATATCTTTATTGTACACAATACGTTATCACAAACATGAACATAAAGATAATACAGTACAATGGGCGAGGTTATCTCCAGCAACAGAGATTTCTACCAGCTGACCCGTAAAAAGGAAAAACAGAAACAAACATAAATGTAGACAAGTGTAGATACACGATTTGTTGACTTTGTTGATTTTGAAGTCTTTCTAATTTGTTAAGTAGTTCTTCAGTAGCGTCAAGAAAACATGTGTCGGCATAATTGTGTCGGCATAATCTATAATAGGAAAAATAAGGGTATGTATAAGCGAAATTTTCGTTGTAAGGAGAAGGAAATTATGGAGGAGCTTAAGAGAATGAAAAGTATGATGAAGCTTTTAACATATATTGTTAACATGGAGATTGCAAGAGAAATCGGAGGTAAAATTTAGACCCAAGTTCACTGCAGTATTAGAATAATTAATAGGCGAATTATTGTACAGAAGGGCGGGGATATCTGAGTTGGTAATTATGCCACGCATGTAGCGACTACCAATAATTAAGGCCTGAGATTTAATTGGATTCACGATTAATCCAAACGAGCTAGCCCAATTATAAATTCGTTCCAGATCCTCGTTCATACTCTGAATTGCTTGAACAACATTCTCAACCGGAAAATGTCTGTAAAGTTGTAGATCATCTGCATATAAGTGAAAAGATATAACTGAAGTGACCGCATTGATAAAAGTAGAAAATAGGAGTGGAGAAAGAACACCACCCTGAGGTACACCTGCACTTAAATTAATCCAATCTGAAGATGATTCACCCGAAAGAACACACTGTGATCTGCCACGTAAATAAGAATCAAACCAATCTAAAACAGAAGAGGAAATATTTAAAGATCTGAGAACTCTCAACAAAACGTCCCAATTCACAGAATTGAAGGTACTGCTAAAATCCAAGAAGACAATAACAATGAGAAGTTTTTTATCCATAGCTTGACGTATATCATCGGAAACACGAATTAATGCTGTAACAGTGCTGTGCCCCGGACGAAACCCAGATTGGTTCGCATGTAATAGTTTCTTATATCTGAGAAATTTTGAAAACTGGGAGTGAACAATGTGCTCGAGTACTTTTCTTCTACTGTTTCTTGACTTCTTCCTCACTAATGTGTTCAAAAGAGAAAGAAGAGCATGAGGGGAGTGGAACAGAGGATAAATTCGACAAAGTCAATGATTTTCGGACGTCATCTAAAACAACAGGTGGTTTCGAAAAGTGTGCATTAAGGTCATTGAGATTTAAACAATTCACACCAGTTGCTTTTAGATTTACCAATACCTAGAGATCTTAAAAAATACCAGACTTTACCTGAGTCGGAAGTGGATACTATGTTAAAGATATAACGACGTTTAGCAGATCGGCAAAGCTTGTTACATTGATTCCGCAACGATTTGTAAAGAGTTAAATTACAATCAGTAGGAAGTTTCCAGTAATGAAGATTAGCCCTATCTCTCCACTTCATTACATCCTTCAGCTCATTGGTGATCTAGGGAGCAGGGTTATGTTTTACTTTAATCCTTTTTATCGGCGCATGTTTGTCGTAAAGTCCAAGGAGTATAGAATCAAATTTTTCAACTTTGAAGTCCGCATTGTCCGATTTAAAAACAGTTAACCAATCCGCTAATAGCACGTCATTCCTTAAAGCTTCTAAATCAATATTCTTATATGAACGGCGAAACGTATACAAGCTCCGTCTCTTATCTGATCGTACTTTGTAAGAAAGAAAGATAAGGTCGTGATAAGAGAAACAAGATGGCAGCTGGCCATGACAGCGAACACTCTCAGGCTTGGAAACTATTATCAGATCAAGGAGAGACGGAGTACAGTTTGGAGAACGATGTGTGGGGGAAAGAGGTAACGAATGAAGATTTACAGAGGAAAGAACATCTAGTAATTTAATAGAACGAGAGTCGTTTCTAATTAAACAAGTATTAAAATCACCCAGTAAAATTATGTGTTCATATAACGGTCGCATATTATTGAGTAAATTGTCTAAAGTAGCAAAATAATCAATAGACATGGAAGGGCTGTAAAACACACCCACTAACACCTTAATATGGGATCGTAAAAAAACTTCTACAAACATATATTCAGCCGAAGCACTATAAAGACTTGGGGAAAGAGAGACAATTTTATAGGAATAATCTGCTCGAATATACATTGCTACACCTCCGCCACCCTTACCTGTCCTATCATGTATTTTATGTTAAATTTTTAACTATGTGGTATCATTCGTTTCGTAATTATTTAGAAACTCGCTCCCAAAACTTTCAAGTAAACTTCATGGTGGGAGACGTGAGGAAAGTTTCCTTTGTCTAAGCTTAACCAGTTGCTCATTATTTCGTCATGAATCTTGTATTACTTTTGAAACTCTTGTGTCGTATAATTTTGTATACATTTTTAAATTGTATTTTTTTTTAATTAACCCTCAAGGCAAAATGAGAAGTGTTACGTTGACGTGTCTAGTGCCGCGGATAAGCGCTAGTTCAACACGTCACCTTCAAAATAATTTATGAAAAAAGTCCGTTTTCGCGATGCTGCTCACGCAAATCAACATTTGTAAATGTCTTCCGGTTAAACTTTTTTTCGGGCATAGGCAAACAAGCTTGTCAACTGCCAAGGCTACTAACTACACAAAACTAAGTCTAGGTTGGGGTCAGAAACTTTAATTTACGATAAACATTTTTTATCAATGTTAAAAGATAAACATCCATTATTTTAATTTCCATAAACCATAAAATTTACTAATATGAGTAGGTTAACCGATACCTACTCGATACTTCATTTCAAAGTATCAATACTAAGATGTACTTGCTAAAAGTATCGAGTACCTACTTGGATTTACTCGTATCGTTTCAACCCTACTTAAGCATAGGAATTGATATTAGACACACTATGGGCGAGTATTTTAAGTCAAAACATTAACTGGTGCTGGCACAACTGAGCGGGTATAATGATGGGGCTCGAAGATAGGAGATGTAAGACCACGTTTGTCTTGTTTGTGTTTATGTGTCAGTCTGTGGTTTCGTAGCTCTTAAACAATTGCGATGCCTTTTTTTATCCCCCGCTACTAAATGAAAGGTACTATTAATTTCCGAAGACTCTTGAAGAGGTCAGAGATACAAACAGGGCACCGATGACTAGACCAAGTCCCACAATGTAATTGGTGGCTAACTTATCCCCAATTGGTCACATAATATCCTATCCCGGTCAACATTGTTTTCAGTAAAAAATATAAAAAAGCACTACATATTTGTTACCCTACCCAGGATTTGAGCACGGGACCTCATTAAGTCGACCCGATTGCTAGATCACAGAGGTGATCAACAATGACAACGAAATTTACTAAACGATATCAAATGATCAGTATAACGAGTTATTAACATAATACTAAATTTTAAAATGTTCAATAACCCCTCACAAAATCTATCTGTGTTGCTAAGAAGAATCTCATCACGTCAGAAACAAAAAATCCGTCTAAAAATTGATCCATCCGTTTGAAAGTTATGATTCCACAGGCACATACACACAGACACAACTACGACAAACTTATAACCCTTTTCGTGGGGGCTAAAAATACAAGATTTTTAGAAAATAAGTTGTTATGACACTTTGGACTAAAAACAACAAAAAAGATATTTGTTTTTATATATGGATATTGTGATAAAAACTATGTAAAATTTTACTACTAAACAGGTTTGTCTATGAGATAAGAAAGCAAACGAAGAAGGATCATGACATTCATGTAGCCTAGGAACACCAAAGATGATAATAGTGTGTTAATAATCTGAACGTGGGATATAAAAAGCTTGTTGCGTAACTTACTTGTTGTTCTAACCCTCGACTTGAAAATAACGGTGGTGAACACTGAAGTTAAGGCGGCAGGAATAAGTTTCCCCACCAATCCAGACAAATGGTCGTAAATAAGGAGTTATAAGTAAGGTCTACCACCTGATTGATCTAAAGCAGGGTTTCTCAAACTTTTGGCTCCCTATACCCCTGTTAAAATTTCCAGGTAGCAGCGAACCCCTTAAGTAACTAATTAAGTCCTTCACAAAAAAGCAATAACGTTGACGGTTAAAAACACGTTTTTATTTAAATAAAAGGTAACAATAAAGTGTCAAAAGAAATATTTTTTTTCTACCATTAACTTAATGGGTGTGTTTCTTTTTGTCACAAATGGAGTCATTTTTAGGAGTAATTTTGGACAATTTTAACTTTAATTCTGACTCTGCATCATGTCGATTTCTATATTTAGCGCGACCATATGGGTATGTACCGCACGTAACTGCCACTTGCTAGTCATCACATCACCATTACTTAAATTTTGTCACGAACCCCTTGCCGTCGAATGGAGAACCCCTAGGGGTTCGCGTACCCCACTTTGCGAAACCCTGGTCTAAAGGATAAGAGAAGAGCTTTAAATGAAAGTGGTGACTCATCAAGCTTGTCATAGTAACAGAGGAAATGTTTTCAATTAAATGCGTCATTATTGTCTTTAGCAAAAAAAATGTTAAAAACAAAGTAGTAAAAAATATTCGTTTTTTTTGAGGATTGTAATAAGTTAATGTACCACTGTGCTACAATGAAATGTAGACGCCTGAACCTTTACCATAACTTGGTATAGATTATGTTCGGTAAGTTACACGTCGAAATCTATAACACTTGGTCTAAACATGTGTTTCTCTTAGTTATCAATAGAGACGCTGTTCAAAGTTTTCATACAAATTATTTACAGAGAGGGTAACCAGTATAGTGCAACAACTTGTCAAGCCGGAAACTCATGGTAAGGGCTATGTTTTAATAACGCTATCAAAAATTGACAGCCAAGACGTACAAGTTATTAGATAGAAAATCCTGTTTTAGGCGGTGTTTAATAAAAGCATGTACCTATTTAAGAAGTGTATTTTTTTGTTGTAAAGTGGTTAATCTTTATCGTATACAGAGATAGCTGAATTAACTAAATCAAGCACT
The DNA here is from genome assembly GCA_002245475.1 of Calephelis virginiensis. Classification (NCBI taxonomy): domain Eukaryota; kingdom Metazoa; phylum Arthropoda; class Insecta; order Lepidoptera; family Riodinidae; genus Calephelis; species Calephelis virginiensis. The sequence continues at coordinate 46,010 of NJDC01003919.1, forward strand.
AACTTTAGCTTTAAACTAGAATTATGGCATCTGGTTTGTTCCCTAATTATTTAGAAGCTCGCTTCAAAAACTTTGTGCAAACTTTATAGTGAAAGACGTGACGAAAGCTTCTTTGGTCTTAGCGTAACCAGATCCTTGTTCTAACTTGACGAGTTTATTCGTTTTGTAATTCTTGTTTAAAATTTAGTTTATTAATTGTTATACAAAAGTTAATTGAAGTACATTAAGTCTCGGGTTCGTTTTCCTGGTCGGGTAACTGAAAATGTGTATATTTTTTTAATTTTTCTCTAATAACATCATTGCACGGGATAGGACTTGTGCTCCGTTGGCGATAGGTTTAACACCTATCACATTCTAGGATTAAGTACCTTTACTTAATCTTGGGTATTTGGTTGTACCTCGGCCTATCTTTTGAGGGTGAATACATTCAGAAGGCTAGTCAGCATACAGTTCTCTTAATAGTCAGAGGCAAAGTGCAACGGTAGATGTTATAGGTACATCGCTATGTGTTACAGCTGGGATGATAGACCCATAGGATATGAAACAAAAATAAAGGAAATTTCACGTTTCAAACTGGAATACGTCCATACCAAAAACTGTTATTATGGTGGCATGAACAGGTAAGGAGCCTCCATTTTGTCTATGTATTTCACGACATCATCGCTGGGTACTATTAAAAAGTTTGCTAAGTATTCTCACTATAGTCCCGGTACCTTAAATAACAAAAATAATCTATAATCTAAAAAAGCTATCTCTGGGTGCGTTATTGAGGAATTCATGCAACTAAAAACAGAACAATATATTAAATAGCTACATGTGCTTATTTCGAGTAAAAATTCCCGCAGTTACAGATTGAAAACCAGCACACCGTCCGTTCGTCAATGCGGCACACTCGCTATTGTAGCATGCCGCGTGCATGCCCTGATCCGAACGCGTAGGTATAGCTCGCGCGTCGTCCTTTTATATGAAGTTAGAATACTGTATAGATAATATTACCGTGCCTTGGCTGTACCTCTGCTTACCTCTTCGAGGATATAGGCATATTTATACTTTTTTAAAACTGAAACAGTCTTAACAACCCAATAATACAAGCTTGGCAACGTACTATTGCCATCTTTGCTGTCTAGCCGTCGCGTACCTACTTCTGATAACCAGAAAATACGTCAGCTGCTTATCTCAACAAAGTATCTTCACGCCTGTATTCCCAAAGTAGCAAACAGAAGTACAACCATGGCACCCACTTTCACCTGTCAGGAAAAAACCTAAGGTAAATCTTATTTATTAATTATTACATCTGGTTCGTTTAGTAATCGTTTAAAAGTAGCTCCAAAAGCTCTGATTCACAAACTTCGTGTCGGAAGACGTGACAAAAGTTTCTTTGGTTCCAACGCATCTAGAATTTGTCTTGAATCTTGTATTAGTTTTGAAACTTTTCTCTTTTAGATCTAGCTTATAGTTTTAAAATAAACAAAAGATTAATAATTGTAATTTAAAATCGTAAAACAGCCGAAACTCGATTTTTGTTTGAAATTTGACGTTATCGAAATGTTTCTTAGATACGTTACGTGTTGGTGTTGTCAGGAATAATTGAAAATTTTTAATTTTAATCCTATCAATATTATAAATACGAAAGCTTGTATGTTTGTTTGTTTGTTACTCCTTCACGCAAAAACTGCTTAACCGATTTTTGTGTATTTTGATACACAAATGGAGGGTAACTTTAATTAGCACATAGGATAGTTTTCATCTCGAAATAACGTTCCTGTAGGACGGGCAACAGCTAGTATTACATAACCTTAAATTTTAATATTAAATAACACAAATTCAAGTTATTCTGACTCTTCTAAAATTAAAAATTGTTTACTCACATAGACCATACAAAAACTCTTGTGACGCATCTGTATAATACCAAAGCCAATTTCATTAATCTCTGATAGTAATACTAAAATCTACTACAGTATCGGAATGCGGCCACACACTGAGAAGACCCGGTGAAAGAAACTCAGCTCAGCTCGACGGGATTGTTTTTTTTATTATTTTATAATAAATATACAAATAACCTCATAAATAACTTTATTTATATAGCTTATAAATAAACGTATTTATATATTAATTGTAAAATGATAAAAAACCTATCCCCATTAATACTTTACCTTTAAAAGAGATTGTTCCTATTAGAGCAACTGTTAACACTGGTGATAATTTTGTTGTGCACTCTAAACTAATTTGAAATTATTATTAACTAAAGTAACAGGAAGAGACAAAACACTTTGAGTGCTGTCAAATTAGACCGTACACGTCATTTCTACAGACGTTTAATCGATCACTCGAATACGTTGATTAAAAACATCATAATTTGACATGTTCCGTCTAATCTGACATGTCTAAAACGTTCCATCTCTTTTGTTTTTGTTTCATTTGAAATAGATAGCATGAATCTAAAATAAGTTTAGTTTGTGAACAGCAGAATTATCACCACTATCGGGTAAATATTCACCAACGGCATAATAACCCCTTTTCGTCTAATTTTAAATAATATTTTTTAATTTATTTAGTTCTTAAAATACGTGAGCACTGGTTTTACGGAATCGTGCTCTTTCTATACTCGGTTACAATGTTGGTGATTATTTCAAGTTCATTCACCTCTAACAAGCTGAAGACTGGCGCCAATATACAGACGTAAAATTTAATGAAACTGCCCAATTTAGACAATAAAACAAACAAATAAATCTGTACCATTAAATAAATAAAAATCAGTCTAGAAATCCCCATTTTCTCTATTCTAATGTTATTTTTTTCATCTTAGACACTTGCGTTAGGAAAGTTGCCAGCGGACAAAATAAATTTACACTATGTAAAGTTTACTGAGGGTGGGAAAAATACTCTTTATTGAAATTTCTTTAGAAGTTCCATGTAGATATTTTTACAAATTCCTTCATTTCTTCTTCAAAAAGTTTGTAATGTATAAGTTTTCGTTCGCCAGATGTCGTTTCGAAAATCGTACAAATCTGCAGGGGTGATTATTCTTGAAGTACTGAGTCCTGAATACGTTCAGTCATCCCCTGAATGCGATAAGGGGTGGTTGTGCTTCGAAACTCCGGGTAAATACGCGCGCTTTTTTCGTGGATAACTTTCGGGAAAATGTTTTATATTTTGTGTTTGTGGTTAGTTTTATGTAACCTTGGGATTTTGGAATGAACTTTTTGAAGGTATTGTAAATATTTTATTATTATTGAAATGTGTCTAGCTATTTTATTTTTGTTAATAATAATAAATTACCTTTAAAAACACAAAAGTTATTTAAGATTATTTATGAATGAAACAGTTTATTTAGTTTATTCGGATCCAGTGTATAAGCAGCAAACTCTTATGTTCAGTGTTACTAGAAAAATAATATTATAATGGAGAATCAAAATAAAATTTAATGACAAAAATACTGTAACAACTAAAACCTATTACTAGAATCGTAATATTGTTGAAATGACTTTATTTAATACAATCTTAGATATAAAATTCTCGTGTCACAATGTTCGTTCCCGTACTACTCCGAAACAGCTTAACCGACTCTCATGAAATTTTGTGAGCATATTGTCTGAAAATCTGCCAACATCTACTTTTCATACCCCTAAGTCACAAGTGTGACTCACCCCCATTTTTTTAGTAAAATCACATAAAAAATATAGCACACCAACGTCTGCCGGGTCAGCTAGTATTACTATATTTTAATATCGCGTATTAACCAAAATTAAGATCTTAAATAAAAATACAAAAAAATTTAAAAAGTACCTATAGTTGAAAACATTCGAATACCTGCGAAAAAATTGCAAAAAACTAAAAAAAAATATACATAAGTATGTGAAGACGAAGGTAATCAGCAATTATCTGAAAAAGTAGACAAAACTTCCGTATCTACAGTTTTTATTACTTCTTGACGTTTTTTTATATGAGAACAAACAAGCTCACGGGTCACGTGATGGTAAAATACAGCTATAATCTATAGACACCATAGATATTATAGGCGTGTGCCTAATGTACCACTCTACCGGCTACCCTACAATTTGGACCGGAACATGATCTACTCTGTCCAGACCAATACTAGCAATACAATATTTTATACTTATTTTGATGGATATTATTACAAATGTTTATTTTTACTATTTTTATTTCTTATTTTTTATTTCATATTTTCCCCGTGTTGATTCGGGTCTTCTGTGTAGAATAGATCATCTGTCTCTCTGACAGGCGAGCACTGGTTAGGTTACAGGGGTGGGCAAATTCTTTTGACCGCGCGCCGGTAAGTTTAAAAAAAAATCTAGTGGTGGGCAGTAAATTATAATTAATCTTGAGGCGGGCTGGTTTATTAAAACACTTAAAAATAGCAGTAAATATTACGATTTTAAAACGTTCTATGAAGATAACATAAGGCATCTTTTTTATGTTACAATTCTTTATTTAAATAAAAAATATATTTATGAAGTCTTAACATATGAGATACGCAATATATATCTTTGAAGTATCGATTCAGTATTTTAATTGTTCAAATTTCAGTAGTCTTTTAACTTTTAACATTCATTATTTTTTTTAATCAGGTTCATATTTTTTCTACAAAAAATCCTCGACGGGCCGGATTAAAACCTTTCAAGGGCCGGATCCGGCCCGCGGACCGTAATTTGCCCACCACTGGGTTAGGATATAGGTCGTTACTAACAAGACCACTAATAGTAGAGTGCTGTACAGCATCTTGTCCCGGTAGAGATCCACCGCTATACCTGTTCCTATCGCCATAATGACTATGTCATGTTCCGGTCTGGAGGGCAGGGTAGTCGGCATACTTGCACAGTTGTCCTAACACCCGGCCACAGGACAGCGCACGCACTTACAACATCTATGGTGTCTAAAGGCTGTCTTCTACCATCAGGAGAGCCGTATGCTTGTTTGATGTCTTTTGCCATTAAAATAATTTCACCTATAAAGAAGAACTGTAAACCCGCCACGAGTAAAATTTAAAGAATATTGTTTTTTTATGTACATACATACATACATATCTTCACGCCAAGTCCCTTACGGGGTAGGCAGAGAGTATCGAGTGCCAGACCTCACGATCCTGACAAACCTGTCTTGCTTCCTTCACATTCATAACCCTTTTCATACAAACACGCCGGTTTCAGAGACTCTTGACACCACCCTCGGATAATATCCGATTGATCTGATCGTGAAATGTCAGCCTTGGTCTCCCCGGGTACCTACATCCATCCACATTCGCATTCGCGTTTTTTTATGTCATTGTGATATATTATCTAAACTAATATTATAAAGAGGAAATGTTTGATTTTTTTGTTTGTTTGTTTGAAATGAATAGGCTTCGAAAATACTAGACCGATTTCAAAAATTCTTTCATTTTCAGAATGCTACATTATCTCTGAGTGATATAAGGCCTTGTTTCATCAAAATCGGTGCAGTAGAAGCCAAGTTACGCAGGTGAAGCTACGTGAAACTGCAAGTTTTATTATACAGGTTATTTGTGAGATTGCTTGCATAGCTTTTTCTTCTATTTACTTATTTAACCCTATGTAATTAAGAAATAACAAAGTAATACATCACCAATTGACTTATTTAACCTACTATGAGTAAATGTATACATACAGTAATAAGTACATACATTCAGTAACATAAAAAAAATTTGCTTTATTACATTATATTATTCATTTCTTTCTAATTAGTCCATATGTTATTTAAAAACGCCAATGTTAAAATATTTTGTTATTGAATTTGTAACTGCTGGACCGAGTTTGACTAAAAATTAGACTTATTTATAGTCAGATAGTCAGGATGATTTTGAAAAAGTGAAAGATTTTAAAATAAGTATAAGCACGTTAATAGCAAGACAAACAAACAATTTCCTGCTTGTAACAGTAAAAAATGACAAATCCATAAAAAAATAAAAGACATTATACAGAATAAACATACTTAATAATATTACAAATATTAACAGTAGCTAACCTGAATGTGGGTTAAAATCTTCTTTTTTGTAATATCTAGCTTTTTTGAACTTCAGGCAAAACTACCTTCCTTTAAAACAATTGATAGGAAAACACAGTACTTTCCTAATTATGAGAAATACTGATCGATATACAAAGCACATAGATATCACATGAAAGAAGCAAAGCGCGTTGCCAACTTGAAGTGATGGATTATTATATAATGGAGTTTATCGACTAACCTAACCTACAGACTGGGACAGGAATAGGCAACGTAATAATAACATCATTGTTATCGATAGACGACGTACATTTGTTATCATCAGGAAATTGGTCTGTTTGTTTGCTTTATTCCATAAAACCTCCAAGTTTCTACGGTGTAAGAATGATATTCAGCCGTCCACTTCTTACGTAACAAATGATGTAAATAAACTGTAGTGTGGCTCTGTGGGGTAAGTATAGATAAGTTATCTTGCGAAATGGGTACGATTAACTTACACGAGGCTTAACAACCCTGAAACTTGTAGTAGATAGAACAAGCTTGTAGGGCAAGTGTACCTTCCGACACAAGTAATATATATATGTATTTAGCTCTCTGAATTAAAAGGTATGAAAACATTATGATAGAATTAATGAAAATGTTTATTATGAGTTGTTAAATATTTCTAAAAGGTTTTTACTAAATTCTTTTATTTCTTGTTGGTGTATTTTATTTTGCTATCTTGTGAGTGGGTTCTTAAAGTGGCTGTTTATTAAAGCGGAATTACCTTACAGCTTAAAAGCGGATTGACCGCCTCGTTGGTCGATTGGCTACCGTCCACGGTGGCGTAGAGGCCGTGGGCGAAGTCAGCCTTCGCCCACGGCTTCTACGCCACCGTGGAGCCGTGGCCTCGCACCTAAAGGGGCATCACACTAACTGATTTAAAATCTTTATTTATTTTTAAATAAAATAAAAGCCCAAAAAAATAAAATTCAATTAAATCAAATCATGTTCGGAAAGACCATGGTGTAAAAATATAAGTATAATAAATAAGATAAAGTTTATGGGTAACTTTTGGGAACGAATGAAAAGGGGCCTCTCCGATGCAATTTTGCCCACATATATATATTAATCCACGCTTCGCCACTGACCGTTCACTCCGGTTGCGAGGCTTAGGTTCGATTCTCGACGGGGGCTGTCATTTGTGTAATGAACATTTAAATGTCTGAATTTCCGGGTTTGGGTGTTCATTAAATTTATTCTGTGGTCTAGCGATTCAGTTGTTGAACTTGACTGCATGAGGTCCCGGGTTCGAATCCTGGGTCGGGCAACAAAAAGAAAATTGGATTTTTTTTCTAATGAAAAACAAAATGTTGCTCGGGATTGGAAATGTGCCCGGTTGGCGATAGGCTTGCCACCTATCACGTAGTGGGACTTAGTATATTCTACTAGTCGTGGGTGCCCTGGTTGTGCCACTGTCTACCTTTTCGGGGATATGGACGTGAAGAAATTTTTTTATATTACTTGTTGGGTACAATAATGAAAGTAATCATTACTCGGATGAAAAGTGGATTCTTTACAATAATCGTAAGAAATCATCACAGCGGCTGGACCCTGACAAGCCAGCCAAATCCATTGTTAGGCATACATCTATTCGGGGACACGGGCGTGAAGATACTTTTTTTTATTTAAGTATTTCTATGTATTAGAATCGTTTATTAACATCCATAGCATAAGCATATAATTTGTTGTGTTGGTTATTGCTAAAAGTCATAAAAAAAGCCAGGCACGATGGGAAAAAAATATTTTGATTTTTTTCAACATAGACCATCAATAACAAGCTATACGAAGTACGCTAGGTAGGCTAGTATAATATAAATTTAGTGATTTAATTTCA
>NJDC01003919.1:54651-74972 GCA_002245475.1 Calephelis virginiensis
TAATCGTAAGAAATCATCACAGCGGCTGGACCCTGACAAGCCAGCCAAATCCATTGTTAGGCAGGCATCTATTCGGGGACACGGGCGTGAAGATACTTTTTTTTATTTAAGTATTTCTATGTATTCGAATCGTTGATTAACACCCATAGCATAAGCATATAATTTGTTGTGTTGGTTACTGCTAAAAGTCATAAAAAAAGCCACACAGACCGTCAATGACAAGCTATACGAAGTTCGCTAGGTAGGCTAGTATAATATAAATTTAGTGATTTAATTTCAGATTAAATTGCTACATTCATATCTTGATTCTATAAGGTAAGTACTACAATCAGAAATCTTGTCTGCTTGTTTGCTTGTGCATTACTTAGTCTCAGTGACTATAGCAATTGAATCCAACGACCCCAAACCAAGTATAATAATAATAATAGCAAGTAGATTATTTATAAAAATGGTGGTTTTATCGCTAATAAGCGATTTCTTCCAAACAACCAGCATTCAGAAAAAGAAATATACAAATAAGGAAAAAGTACAACATTAAAAAAAGAAAGAAAATACAATACATTAATACATAAAATAAGTAACAACTAAGTATCTAATCTAGTTACAAAATAAAGCAAAGTAAATAATTAGTATATTAATATATACAAGTATATTAATTAGCTGGCTACAACGCTCAAATAAAGTTAATAATATTATTGTGATAAAGTTTAAATAAACAAAGTTGCTTTTCCGAGTAGGCTCCATCCTGTTACGAGAGCAGCTGAATCTGCAGCTTAGCGTGATGGATGGTACAGGCTGTTCTAAATTTACGGCGAAAAATAACACCACATGACACTATACGGAGTGGTTAAAAATTTCAACCGACACGTGACATGGAAGCTGTGTTTGATACACTGCATAAAAGATAGTTTCTTTGATGGTTTCTGTTCGATGTTTTGTATTGCTTTTCATGGAACTGTGAAATACTGTCAATAAAATATACATATTAGTATATATCTACAATCGCCTCTGTGGTCTAGCGGTCCGGGTGTTGGACTTGACTGCATGAGGTCCCGGGTTCGAATCCCGGGTCGGCCAACAAAAAGAAAATTGAATTTTTTAATTTTCAAATAAAAAAAATGTTGGTCGGGATTGGAATTGTGTCCGGTTGGCGATAGGCTTGCCACCTATCACATTGTGGGACTTAGTATCTTCGGCTAGTCGTGGGTGCCTTGGTTGTACCTCTGCCTACCTCTTCGGGGATATGGGCGTGAAGATACTTTTTTTTTATATCTACAATAAGAAACATGTACTTTTTTACGTATGATATTGAAAGGCATACAACCAAACAAAATTGATGGTAGGAGATACACATCGCCTACAGATAGCAAAAATCGAACGTTGCCAAGTTGATACTGAATGAATGAATACATTTTATTATTTTTTTTATGATATTAGTAGGCAAATAAGCAGACAGATTTCCTGATGGTAAGAAATTCACGCCGCCTGGAGACACCAAAAGTAGTAATGGTGCGTTGCCAACCTGGGGCCCGGATGTTAGACCTCGACAAAAAGTAAGTTTACCGACTACCTTGCCCTCCAAACTGGAACACGTCATGACCAAAATTTAAAATAATACACACTTTCACTTATAATATTTAACTTAGGTGAACAAAGCAAATGCAAAAATACATAATAACACACTAGATAATAATACTAATACATCATACGTATATTACCGTTAATATATTATAAAATATTAATAATAATAAATATACATATAAAAAACAAAAATGTTGTGTACAATTAATTAATTATTTAATTAATTAATGCCTGGATATAAAACCTCTTATGGAATACTACCCTTACCCTTCAAACCAAAACACAGCCAGTCCCTTCGGAAGTTTTAGCAACAGGATAACGACGGTAATGCAAATAAATCCTTAGTGTTGCAGTAAATTGTTTACGGCTCTGATCATCTACCATCAGGTGAATCGCTTCTTAGTAGTTAGTAAGGTTATGTGATAGTATGATATGGTGTGAGTCTTTGCCGGACTTTCCTATCTGACTGATTGCATAGTTTCTATACTTGAATTTTTTAGACACAACTAATTAACAACACTTGAACTTTTCACAACATATTTTCAATATTGACATTCCATGATCAAATTGCTCGGGTGTTATCCGAAGGTGGTGTCAAGAGTCTCCGAAATCGGCGTCTTTGTATGAAAAGGATAATGAATGTGGAGGAAGCAAGGTAGGACTGCCAGAATTGCGAGCTTTGGCACTCGATACTCTCTGCCTACCCTGTAAGTTACTTCGCGTGAAGATATGTTTGTATGAATGTATATTTTCAATTTGTTCTATAGCCAATCGGTATTACTAAACAAGCATCATCAAGGCGTTAAAAACTGAAGTTCTCTTCAAAATAATACAAATTATTTGCCATCCTTAGTGTATAAATAAATAAACATTACAGTATTTAAATAAAATACTATTCATAGAGGACAGCAGACAATCAGGTTTGATTACTAATCACTAGAAGGAGCAGTCAATGCCAAAGAAAGAAAGAACGAAAGAAAAGAAGGAAGAAACTAGATTAAAGAAACGATTTCTGTACCTTATGATAAAGTTTAGTATTGTAACTGTCTGCAATATTAATGACTTGATAGTTCTGGAATCTAGCGATGGGATCGTCATATCCTACTATCACAAACGTTTAATCTATATATAGCGATGAAGCGAATTGAATATAAGCTCGTAACATAATATCAGTTATCGTTTCTTTTACGTTGCACGTCAGAAATGAGTACAAATTTTTCGCTTCAATCGAGTTACAATTTTCGGGTCTAATCTTTATGGACCGAGATAGAAATCAGGTCCAATCACATCAAATAAATCCTGTTCATTTTCCCGCTAAAATATTATAATCTGAGCAGATTAGTGAAGCTGCTTTTTTGAATGGAACGAGTAAACTTTTTTGTTATGGGTATAGTCACCGACGAAAATTTTATTTAATGGTTTATTATGGTTTAATGGTTTAAAAATATTTACATTTTTTTAGATTTAGATACATTACATTTTTTACAATTTTATTTTTGCTGTCCCCACGATAGACAAAAACATAAAAAAATACAGTGTTCCATTTTAATAGACTCCGTTATAGTAACCGAATCTACTGTTATAAATACTAATGATTTTTTTTGTTAAAATGCCAATGAGCCTTTTTCATATTTACCCCTGTCTGGGACAAGTCGATTTTTTACTATAACTTTTGTTTTCAGTTTAATTTTTTTTTAAATCTGTAAACAAAATGTACATGAATTCATTTTCTACCAAAAAAATCATAATATATCCAGACTAGTAATAAGTGTGTGGTATCCAAGGATAGGTCTTTATAATAATATTGAGGATTCTCATATAATTTTTTTTTTCTAAATATTGCGCAAAAGAACTTCCAAAATCGTAAAATGTGTTTTTTATTCACAAATAGCATGATTTTTAAAAATTCTCATATCCCAAAACACGGGAAGCAGTAAAACTTAATTTGTGAATATACCAGAATACGTGATATGTCGTAAATTTGTTTTTTTATTTAACTGTACTTATTATTCTGCTTATCCTTATATTTTATCCTGCAGCCTTGATGTTGTTTACGAAGACAAGACGCGACTTCGGCATTCATTATGTTGTTATGTTATTTATTTAAAGAGCAAGAATATTTATGGAGATTTTCAGTGGATTTAATGAAGTTACAAACATGAATTAAGAATGTTGAGACTTTTTAGCAGGGTTTTAATAAAACTTGTACAATTTTCGGTTTATAAACTAATGAGAACATATGCTACAGAGTTTTTAGAGCAGCGTTTTTTGTAGAAATGTTTTGTAATTTTCAATTAATTAATAATAATTCAGTCCCTCAGTATATGTCTGTCTGTTCACAATAAACTTAAAGTATGCTAAACGGATTTTCGAACTGTTATTACCGATAGATATACTAATTTTCTAGGAAGGTTTAAATGTATTATTAGTTAAGGTTTTGTGTAAATTTCAGCATGTAGAAAAAATTTCCCCGTGTTGGGGGCTCTTTTAAAGAATAGACCATCTGCCTTCCTGTACCAGGCAGCTCGTAAAAGGTGAGCATAGGCTTATCGTCACTAACACCGTGACATCTGACTAGGTCGTAGAGAGCGGACTAGAAGGATAAGGTAGCCGGTACACTTACTTTTGCTTGAGACCTTACGTCTCGCCTTAAGGTTGGCAACGCAACATTACCACCTTTGGTGTTTCTAGGCGGCAAAAATTTCTTACCTTCAGGAAATCCGTCGGCTTGTTTGCCTTCCAATATCATAAAAAAATGTATACCTGTTAGGAGCTTTCACCAATAACACTCCCAAAACATTTTGAATTATAACAAAATAATGTATGAAAGGATTGTCCGTTTTTTTAGACTAATAAAAATACGTTACGTTAAAAAAAATATGCTTGTAATATGTAAATTGTAAAGCTGTTTTGACTCATACATTATTGACCTTTATTACCTTAAGTGTTTTATTACCAGAATTAGCAGCCCGCCCCGGCTTCGCACGGATATAAAATATACATTGAAACCTTCCACTTTAATCACTTTAAATATTTAAAAAAACCTCATCAAAATCCGTTCCGTAGTTTTAAATATTTAAGCATACAAAGGGACAGAGGAAGCGACTATGTTTAATACTGTGTAGTGATGATTTCCATTTACATTAAACAATTTCATTAAATAGCTTATAAGTTGTTTCAAAATTAAATTAGAAATTAGCGGGTGAAAAATCGAAACGTCGAAAAAACTTGAACATACCATCTCCTCGAAGCGCCGCTGGCCTTTCCGCCCGAAATTCTCATTTCTCGCTTCTTCCACTGATCGCTACATACCACACGTTTTGATGACTAGAATCTGGATAAGTACATATACAAACATACTTGTCGTCATTTGTCGGCACATTTGTCGTCGCGTAACCTTTAACTTTATTTTTTAATGACTCCCAAAAAGGGGAAGGTTATCAATTCGACTGCATGTGTTTTTATTGTTGCGCGATTACTCGATCTTAACCGATTTGGTTGGTTCTAAAAGTTTATCTAAGTTTGATACATAATAAATGAAAGGTTTCTATTATGGTTTACAGACAAAACATTTTTTTTTTAATTATTAATGAACACGATTTTCTTGTAGCTCTGTTGTTACAAAAGTAAAAAAAAAAATATAGCTCAAAAATGACGTTAATAAAATGTATGTGGAACCATTTCGGAATCATTAGCTTTCTTTCGAAAAAAGAGTTATCAAATCGCGACTCGTACCGCGTAATAAAACTGGAGTCGGTTTTTGTTGTCTAACTGTACTGTAAGGTAATGCAACTGTCGCGTATACAGAATTGATAACCTCTTTTTTGGAGTGGGTTAAAAGAAAGACGAACTTTTATGCTTAACTATTTCGGGTAGAGTTTAGCATAAATTATTAAAGCGGCTTATACAACATAGCAAGACATTGACATCTTAACACTGTCTGCATTGTATAGTGTTTGCATATTTAATGAACTGTCATGTAGCTGTCGATCACTATAACCTATATCAACGTACAGAATTACAAACTCAATTTATTTAAATTACTAACCATCTTATCATACTTCTCGAGCATATTAAGAGATTACTTGGTAGTATACGGTAGATAGAGTCAATTTTATTTACATTTTTAATTAAAAGTTATGTATTTAAAAAAAAGGTTTTCATAAATATGAAAATATTTGCACATAAAAATGTGGTAGAATATTATGGAATGCTTCAATAGTTTTGAAATGTATTTTAACACACGAATTCCCTAAAAAATAAATGTTATTTTTTGACCTAATGTTTAATATTGTACCTAACATAAAAATATTTGGCTGATATTTTATAGGGAATATGCTTAGGTTAGATTGCTCTTATATTAGTCTTATAATAACAGTGTACAATGTAATATTTGTTAAAAAAAATATCATTAATTTATATCGGCCAACACTAAGAAAATTGGATTTTCCAATTTTCTAATAAAAAAAATGTTGGTCGGTATTGGAAATGTGCTCGGTTGGCGATAGGCTTGCCACCTATCACATTGTGGGACTTAGTGTCTTCGGCTAGTCGTGGGTGCCTTGGTTGTACCTCTTGCCTACGTCTTCGGGGATATGGACGTGAAGATACTTAATTTATATCCAAAAAACTTTGTATTGATTTTACAAAAAAAATGAAATGGTGGAAGAGTACTTAATGTGCATCATCTAGTCCGGATTGGTTGCACAGTTTTACCCATTCCTGTCGTAAAGAATAAAAAAAGAAGTAGGTGCATATAACTGTAGCATTCCTTGCTGGAGGGTAAGGTAACAAGCAGACTTATATATCAGGTATTCATTCTCGGTCATTGATTAACGAAGTGTCAGGTCAATCTTCGGTGTCAGGTGCTGGTTATCTGTTACCATCAGGAAAGCTACCTGCTTTTTTGCCGTCTTATATATATACTATTTAGGTTAGTTAGGTTGGTTTATGTTAAGTTTTCATAAAATCGGTCGGGCAGTTCTTCATTTATCACATTTTTGGAAACAAACGAATTCAATAAATGGCGGATTTGTTAATGGGTATTTTACAGTCAAATTGAAACTTTTTTGGAATGGGGATTGTGCTGTCATATTAAAACTTTTTTCAATTGTTTTTTTTGTTTTGTTGAGTTATGAAGTTCATGCGGTCACTGAATTATATAACGACATTTTTAGATACACATTTTTTAATATTTCAATTCATACGCAGCGAAGCACGTACCGGGCCGCTAGTTACAAATAAATATACTGTTTAATATTATAAAATTAAAAATAATATAGTAATACTTCATTGTTAACAGAAAAGGTTTCATATTATAATCTATTTGTGTAAAGAAATTAATTCTGATTATTTTATTTTCCGACAGTTTTTCTTCGCTTAGTGATTCGCTGTAACCAATGTCTTTAAAAACTAATAAACAAAATATTTTGTCGGAGAACGTTAAGCGTAAAAAAATTAAGTATCAAAAAAATTACATTACAATAGAAGAGCTTGTTTTTGCGAATAATTTAATATAATCTCAACATAATACAATTTAGAACCATTAAATAAAAACCAGTATTGGTGTCCAAAATCTCGCAGAATTCTAGATCACGATAGCGATAATTTATACACAAACAGTTGACACAGATGCGATTTTGGCATTTGCCCAGCTGTTTAGTTTGTCAAGGGATATAAGTTGGGATGTTATCTGTGATATTATGACACCAGGATGATCAATAGAATGGAAATGTTTACAGACCCAGAAAATGCTGTTGGTCTTTTAATGATCGTCTTTTAGTCATTGAGTTTAGCGAATGTAGAAGTTCAGTAAGCTAATATAATTTCACATTATATTATCTTCTTCACGCCCATATCCCGGAAGAGGTAGGCAGAGGCACAACCAGGGCACCCATGACTAGCTAAAGACACTAAGTCAATCACAAAGTGATAGGTGGCAATCGCCAAGCGGGCACGTAATCCCATCAATTTTCTATATTTTTTTTGTTTCTCGACCTGGGAATCGAACCCGGGGCCCCAAGAAGTCATGTTCGGCGCCGGAGCGCTAGACTACAGAGGCGATAACATTACATTGTTTTATAAAACATATTTTAGTTAAATAGATATGTGAAGTAAGCTGCTAGGGTAATAGTCTACTAGTTTATATTACTTGATTTTCTTATTAGTATGTAAGATAGACTATCTGATGTAGTCCTCCTTCAGCTATGTTAACTTGGCTAGTACTCGCTTTTGTCAAGTTTCATCTAGAAGGATAGGTAGATAGCCTGTTATATTGTTTCCAACTGTTATCTATGGTAGTGTGCATTACCCTCAAGGAATCAGTATATTTGTTGCCTTACAGTACAACCATTAAAAAAATACCTCGCCAAAGTTGCAAATTTTTATTACAGATGGCAGGCTAATACCCTATCAAAATGGATATGAAACAGTGTAAGTGTCTTAATAATATAGGAATATCAAATGCCAACAATTGATTGTTTGACCATTTTGATTAAAAGTTTACTAGCATAACAATACCGTTATATTTCCATTATATGTTGATAATAGTAAGAAACAATGATAATCTATAATATAAGCTATAACGCAGATTCCAAATATTAATTGTTGTTTTAAACTATTCAAAATATTGCCCACTTACTACAAAAAAGAATCGAAGTTCGTTGTACTCAAGTGTCGAAAAATAGATTTTTTTTAAGTTTTAAAGTTAAAAAAAGTATCTTCATGCCCATATCCCAGAAGAAGTAGGCAGAGTCGCAACCAATGGGTGCCCATGACTACCCATTTTTTGATTTTTGGCTAAGTCCCATGATAGGCACACTATCACATATCCAATCCAACGGGCAACGTTATTTTTTATTTTTTAAATTTTTTGTTGACCGACACGGCGATTGAACCCGGAACCTCTCGAATCTATCAAATCTCTAGAATTTAGCTAAACGTTTAGCTAAACGGGCGTCTAAATATTTGTAGCATGACGGCTAGTCTTCATTGCTTTTTAAATGTGTCTTCGCCTAGGGCGGTTGTCGACTACAGAGTTAGTATACGAGATTTAAAACTGTAGGCTTAGAATAATATATGCATTTTTAGCAAATCCGAACACGTTTCTATTGTAATAGTGTATTTCAAACGATTTTTAATCAAAACCTATCTTCATTAACAAAACCTCCAACTCGGTATACCCCAAAGGACGCTGCAACCACAAACTATCATGTTTTAACACGTACAGAGAGTAATAGTGTATTTCTCTCGAATCTATCAAATCTCTAGAATTTTGAAGCATTTAGCAAAACGGGCATCTAAATATTTATTGTAGCATGACTGCTAGTCTTCATTGCTTTTTAAATGTGTCTTCGCCTAGGGCGGCTGTCGACTACAGAGTTAGTATGGATCCGAGATTTAAAACTGTAGGCTTAGAAGAATATGTGTTTTTAGCAAATCCGAACACGTTTTTATTGTAATGGTGTATTTCAAACGATTTTTAATCAAAACCTATCTTCGTTAACAAAATCTCCAACTCAGTATACCCTAAAGGCCGCTGCAACCACAAACTATCATGTTTTAACACGTACAGAGAGTAAAGGCTTCGTTGAATGGCGGGCATGTGATTTTAGCGCAATTTCCAAAGCAAAGGCCGTCTATCAAAGCTGAAAGCAATGATGCGAAAGGTTATTTTAGGTCTAATGCGTACGGTTAGATAGAAATTGACTTTATAATAACACGCGAGATTTTCACTCTGTTTTTACTTGAAATGGATATATTTGGAGAGAAATATTTTGATTGAAACGATCTACGACTACTCGTAGTTTGCCAATTTTGTTAGATTATTCTCAGACTATGTTTTTAGGGTTCCGTAGCCAAACGCCGAAAAACGGAACCCTTAAAGTTTCGTGATTTCTGTCTGTCTGTCCGTAGCAATAGCCACTTTTTTCCGAAACTGTAAGAGATTTGCTATTGAAACTTGGTAAGTAGATGTATTCTGTGAATGCATTCAGATATTTCACACAAAAAAAGAAAGATAACAATAAATTTTGGGGGATCCACATACTTAGAGTAACATTTTTTTTAAGTCAATAAGTGTGAGGTATTTATGGATAGGTCTTCAAAAATTATATTGAGGTTTCTCAAATCGTTTTTCTAAACCGAATAGCTTAGACACTTCCAAAATAACTGAAACTGAAAGAGAGACACTTCCAAAATGTTAAGATTGTTAATTCTAAAATAAGATAACGATAAAACTAAAAATATATATAATGATGTCCATTACCGTGTAAACTTCCACCGAAAATTGATAAGAACCAGAAGGGTTACTCTCGAAAGTCGATTCAAACAATATTCGAAATTGGAATCGAGTATGTCATTTTAGGTACTCTTGAACGCAATATTGGCGAATGATTAAAGTTTAGTTCGTAGTAAACAATATTTTTTTTAACGGGATTAGTTGAATTTTTTTGTAACTAAATGTTAATAATGCGCTTGTACGGTGTTCAAAAGTACCTAAAGTGACAAACACGATTCCAATTTCCAATTCGTATGATATCGAGATTCAAGAGTAACCCTACATTCTATCTATCTATCTAGTAAATATCTAGTAAATAGTTTTTTTTAATAGGTACTGTAACACCAACACTCAAAGTAACTGTACCTCACCGCAATGAAATGACGCTTTGAAATTAAGAACCGTTCGGCATAAGCCTTTTAATATAATGTCTTTGATATCTTGTCTTTGATATCATGAATCCAAACGAATTGCAGCCGAGACATATACCGCAAGCGTTATATCGAATGTATGATAAGAACTAAAAGAAATTTTATGTTATGATTGCTTATTCTTGTTACGGAACCCTTTATTGGCGAATCCAACACGCAATGGGGTCCTTTTTTTTAAAATCGTAAATTATAAAATACATAACCATGTGACGTTTGTCAGAACGGTATTGTCATGATTGACCCACAGTAAACTAATGTTCAAGAAATCCTAGTTATATGGGAAACGGGTTAGGTTCAGCGTATTTTTGTTTACGGCTGCATTCAGAGACGTTAATTAATAGATTATCAATGATATTACCAAGTCACATCTTTGTATTAAAAACTAGTTGTTCCGGCGAACTTTGTTTCAAACGTTCAGTTTGAATGGGGTAAATTAAAAAGTTGTTTTTCTTTGTTTCCTCGCATTTTTTTCATTTTTCTTATATTTTCAAGCTTTTCTGGGTTAACAGTAATAATTCAAAACCAAAATTAGCCAAATCGGTTTAGCCATTCCCGAAATTTATCTAGACTAACGAACAACAATTAATTTTATGTATATAGATGTGGACACAATAACTGCAAAAAAAATTGACGTTTCTGATTAAGATCACAAGAACTATTTCCAAATCTTCTTAGGGTCTTTGTCCTATTTACTTTTAAATTATGATTTTTTATCCAATTTTTTTACGTTTCGATTTTTATTTAATTTTGTTATAATATTTGAAATGCATGATGGTAATTTTTTTTTAGATTTTATTAGAGACAGAGATTTCAAATACCTATAGACTAAATTATTAAAAGCTCGCATTAGAGTTGCAGTACACACGACGGTACTGAAGATAGAATTACTGAAGCGGTAAACATTTTGAACACTACAAAAACACGTTTTTCTCATGTAAAAACCAAATATCGCTTTGAACTTTGTCGATAACAAAACATTCGAAAAACCTTTTGACCGACAACACTGCTTTGACTGTACACAAATATGCATTCACTAAAACGCGTTGTTGTATCTAACAATATTACATCCATGGCTCTTTGAAGAGCTAAATTGTTTTCGGTGATGCGAATTTTTATTATAGGTGTTTATTATAAATATATATATATATATATCTGATCGCCTCTGTGGTCTAGCGGTCCGGGTGTTGGCGATAGGCTTGCCACCTATCACATTGTGGGATTTAGTATCTTCGGCTAGTCGTGGGTGCCTTGGTTGTACCTCTGCCTACCTCTTTGGGGATATGGGCGTGAAGATACTTTTATTTATTTCTTGATATACCTTACCTATTCCTGCCGCCATAACGTCATGATGTGTTCCGGTTTGGAGGGTAAGGTAAGCTTACTTTTGCTCGAGGCCTAACATTCTGGCCTCAGGATGGCGACGCACCATTACCACCTTTGGTGTCCCTAGTTGGCGTGAATTTATTACCACCGGGAAATCCGTCTGCTTGTTTGCCTTCAATTATCATAAAAAAAACGTCTTACTACGAAGAAAATAAACATTTGTTCACATGATACCTTGATGCCACGCCAATCACGTGCAGCATATAATTGCACCCAATTATTTAAACCTGTTACCGTCTCACTAAAAAAATTGAAAGCTCTGTCGAATTCGCGTTTTATCAATGTGTCGAAAATTAGATTCTAAAACAATAACATGCTGACACGTCATCCATATGTAGCATGCTATTGGTTGGACGTCAATCTTAGACGGTGTTCAGTTGAACATAGCTTTAAATATTGTTGTGGTAAGGCAGATACTGTGCTTATTTTGGAGTTCGATTGATTAGTCTAATTTATTCAGGAATATTTATCTTTTACCTTGTTATACATATTTCTTGTGTGCGTCTGTATGTCACTAAACTCATCCTAAACGACTAGAGTGATTTTGATGAAATTTTTGTGTATGTTCAAGAGAATTTCACAATGGCTTAGATTTACAATTTGGTCCCCTGGGAAATGTTTTTAATTAATTTTTCACTTGTAAGTAATCGTTGATTTTGGAATGCTTTAAATTTGATCCGCAAGACTGCGCTAGTATTGGATCATCAAATATTATGTAGTAACTGTTATTTTGAATGGATACGAAGTTTGTTTGGTCGGCTAGTATATTATATATATTACATATATAAATATAAATGAATCCCCGTTTTGAGTGGACATTGTAATACACTTAAATAGATGAACCGATTTTACTAATTATTTTTTTTGTAGATTATTGTCACGAGAAGATTCAAATGCAAAAAAAAGATTAACGTTCAGTTAGGCCAGGGCAACATCTGCCGATTTGGCTGGTTTTTAACAACATGTACGTGATGTTAAGGCAAAGATACGGGTTTCCTTATATAACTAAGAAATAAACGTCGTCTCTACCACCAACATAACACCAACAATAGCAATGTTGCGTTGTCAAACTGAGACTGGGATCAGCCTCTCTCCTTATTCCACACCCTTATGCGAGGAATACAAACATTTTGTGAAGGGTATAAAATCGGGTAATAGTGTTAGAAAAATAAAACAAACTTCCCTTAAAGCTATGCACTGGAAATTTGTTCAAATCGCTTGGATTCTATCCAAGAGTGATCTCGAGTTTCCGAAATCGGCGAGTTTGTATGAAAAGAAGAATTAATGTAGAGGAAGCGAGACCGAGACTTGCACACAAGTATCGTGACTCTTGGTACTTGATACTCTCTGCTTAATAGTAAAGGGGCTTGGCGTGAAGACATGTATGTATCTGTAAACAAAACAATAATTAATTTTTGATGTAATCGTATTTAGTGAAAAGAGCTAAACCCACAACTTAACCAAGTATTGAATTTAACAAAATCATCCTATTAATGTTATATTTGGGGAAAGTTAGTGAGTATGTATCTATATATGGATGTTTGTTACTCTTTCACGTTCAATGGCTGGACGGATTTGTCTGAAATTTGGAACACAGATAGATTGTGACCTGAACTAACAAGTAGACAATTAACCCGGATTACGCAATGGGTCCCTGTAAAAAAACGCGGCTGAAGCCGTAGCCAACAGCTAGTTTTTAATAAAAAAAATATCAAAAAACTTTTTTTATGTAAGAAAAGTAGACGCGCAAAGGAAGATAGATACCCTAGAAGGTAGATACCCTTTGATTATTGTTGAGACGCAGTTAGTTGTATAGACTTGATATATTTATCATGAATGCAAAAATGTGTATATTAGTACAATACCTTTTAAGGTCAAAATTGCTGATATGATTTAACCGATTGGTATAGAATATATTAGATCTTATCGAAGTATTAATGCTACTTGCTTTTTCGATATGACAACAATTTCCAAAAAGCTATAGGCAAAAGCTAAATCACTACATAGTATAAAACAAAGCCGCTTCCACCCTTTGTATGTTTAAATCTTTAAAACTACGCCACGGATTTTGGTGCGGTTTTTTATAGATAGAGTGATTGAAGAGGAATGTTTATATATATATTTTATAACCGTGCAAAGCCGCAGAATTATAATAAACGAACAAAATCACGGAAACAGATAGTTTAGCAAACAAATAATATGAATTATTCTATTATTCTTTCGTGTTTTCTTGGTTCGGCTATACCACGGCCGATAGGCCTGACAGGTCATGAGTTGATGGAGGTTGATCCCTGGTGGGCTATATTTTGAGAAGCGCCTCGTGTTTTATCATTATTATGTATTATTTTATCCACGAAATATTATTTAACATAATTATATAACTTGATTCAAGCTTTATATAAATGTTAATACGCACAAGTAACTACTACTAAAAAACTAATAAAACTACACTAAAAAAGTTGAATTTGAAAGTAATGACATAATCTAAGGTCCAGGTATCTGGCACATTTGTTTTAAATTTAAGAATGAGTTAAACTGTAAAATATAAAATAACATAACCATAGTTAGAAACTAACAGTTACAACACATTAAGTTAAATGTTTTTGTTTAACTCAGGAATGTGCAAGTGTCCTTAATCATACTAAGTTGACAACTGATGTGATGGGAATAAGAGAATACATACATACATACATGCATGCATACATATCTTCACGCCAAGTACCTTACTTGCTAGGCAGAGAGTATCGAGTGCCAGACCTCACGATCCTGACTTTAATTCAAATTTAATAATAATCCCGGCTTCACGTTTAGAATGAACCATTACCACCTGTGATGTCTCTAGGCGGCGTTAATTTCTTACCAATAGAAAATCCATCTGTTTATTTGTTTTAAAAAATCATAATAAAACTTATATATCTTCGAAAAGGTATAACCAGGGTACTTTCGATTATTGTTAATAAAAAATGGGGGTAAATATGTATCGTTTTTTCTTATCCTTGTAACATAATATAAAAATTTTAAATTAAAAAAAAACAATGATTTTTAACAAGCTATTATTTTAATGACTAAGGAGTTTAAGATATTTAGATTCAATATGCTTACAAAAATATACCATTACATCGTTGTTGGTGTAATGCTCAAAAACATCGCTCCATTGCAATGTGAAAAAAGGATAAACGCATACACTTTCGCACTCGTAATATTAAATGTGGGTACACAAATTTTCATTACCTTAAAGTCCGGTGACGTTATAAGGGAGATTATCATCACATTAGCCATTCAAAAAAATATTTTAAAAACAAGCAACTCCACTCCATCTCTTCCCTCTCTCCCCCGTGTTTATCCTTGCTCATATGCAGAAAAGACCATCTGCCTTTGTGTAAGACAGATCGTAAAAGGCGAGCATAGCAACCTTACTAAATCCAGTCGCCATAACGTCAGTGCTTGCTGTTGACTTGTTTCAGTGCAGACGATGAAGTATCTGGTAAATTTACTTTGTCTCAAAACCTAGCATCCCGGGCTTCAGGTATAGAATGAACCATTACCAGCTGTGATGTCTCTAGGCGGCATAAATTTTTTACCACTAGAAAATCCATCTGTTTGTTGGTCTTAAAAAATCATAAAAAACGCATATATCTTCGAAAAGGTATAACTAGGGTACTTTCGACTAGCCGAACATTGTTAAGTCAATGCTATAAATATAAAACTTTCTCTAACCGTATAGTTACTTGTCTAATCCCATGCAACTTTGTTTTAAATGTTGTCGGGCATTTCGAAATGTCTTGAAACATTTTGAATTGCCCGACCCGAAAATCGAATATGGCACCTCATGTCGTCAAGTTCAACACTGGAACAAAATACCATAGATTTGTATACGTGCCTAAAAATACTTTCCTCTATTTATTCTTTTTCGGAAACAGATTGCAAAAGCACTGACACGTGGATGATATTTAATAATAACTGGAATATATTTCTCACTTTTTAACCATTTGAACTATTTCGACTGGATTTTCGTTTTTTAGAAGAAGGTATATAAATTGAAATGTTTACTTTGAAATATTAAAATATATTTTAAAAACTTGACATTTTTATTTTAATGATATAGAAAGGCAAGCAAGCAGACAGATTTTGGTGGTAAGATGTTCACCTCGCCTAGAGATATCAATGGTGGTAATGGTGCGTTGCCAACTTGAGGCCGGGATGTTAGGCCTCAAGCAAAAAAAAGTAAGTGTGTCGTCCACCTTATTGCACCGGGATACATCCACGCAAGCATTGACGTTATGGCGACAGGAATAGGTAAGGCGATCGTAACAATCCGGGCGAGTCGCTGGGAAACTCTACCACATAGTCAGATGTCACGATGGTTGTGTCAGTAAGCCTATGCTTGCCTTTTACGAGCTGACTGACACGAAGGTAGGTAGTCTATTCTGCAAAGTAGCTCGGACCCACGACTAGCCGAAGATACTAAGTCCCACAATGTGATAGGTGGCAAGCCTATCGCCAACAGGGCACATATCCTATCCCGAGCAACATTTTTTATTTTTTTTATTAGAAAATTGGAAAAACCCAATTTTCTTTATGCATGCAAGCAGGCAGATTTTCTGATGGTAAGAAATTCACGCCGCCTAGAGACACTAAAGGTGGTAATGGCGCGTTGCCAACCTGAGGCTGGGATGTTAGACCTCAAGCAAAAGTAAGTTTACCGGCTACCTTACCATCCAAACTGGAATACGTAATGACGTTATGGCGGCAGGAATAGGTAAGGCGGTGGTACCAATCCGGGTGAGTTGCTGCGAAACTCTACCACCTAATCAGATGTCACAGTGTTAGCGACGGTAAGCCTATGCTTGCCTTTTACGAGCTGCCTGGCAGGAAGGCAGATGGTCTATTCTGCAAAGGAGCCCGGACCAACACGGGGAGAATACTGAATAATGCATACTTTTTAGGTAAAGAAGGCCACACTAAAGCTATTTACTAGAAGTCCTTATTCTCTAATGTAATTGTCTTTAAAAGTTTGTAACATGATGCGTTACCTTGTGTGCCTCTATGACATCACATCGACCACCTCTCTATCATTAAATACCTTCAGAAGAAAGAATTATCAAATTAAAATGTTTTTACAGTTTTTCTTTTCATTTTTGTCTATTGTTTCTGCAACTCAGACAAATTGTGAATCACTTTTAATATTGAATTGTGTTGGAAAAACTATTGGCACCAAATGTAATAGGGTAGTTTACAAACCTGAGTCGTCATTTGACGAATCTTCCAAATTAAGTTTTTCTACCATAGTGATACATACCTAGTTTATTTTCAAGTATGTGTATTACCCATTTTAATTTTAAAAATTACGATTATATTTTGCAGTCTAAGCCAATTGGCAACTCCTCCCTAGATTTTGAATATAAATAATATTTCCAGAGAGTTATTCAGTCTTTGTGCTTAAAAACGAGAATTTTTTACTGAGCGGACTGTTTTCATCAAAGAAATCTGTTTGCGAGGAACACGACTTAAGGATTGTCCCATCTGTCCCGGAACAGCACAAATGATAAATTGCTTCTACGGTAATAACGACGTAATTTTTATTTATATCCTAAAGTGTCCCGATTAATCTTTTTAATCGTTTACGTCGCTTAAATTGAAGTGAATATTTAATACTTTTAAGCAATCTGGTCTACTATCTACGTTTTGAAGAGGTGAGCATCGTTTTGTTGGCATTCCCGATAAGTGCTTTTAAAAGGTTAGTTATCACTATGGTTATGGTATATTCAGTTTGGAGGGTAGGGTAGCCGATTAATTTAATCATGCTTAAGGATTAACAACCTGTACCAGGTCGACAAGAGGACATTCATATATTCGGCGCTTTTAGTCGAAGAGTATTTTTGACTCCCTGAAAACCAGTCTACTTGTCTCACATTTTATCCCATCTTAACATACGAGTATTTAAACTACGTGTCAGGTTGTTTATCCGCGGCGGACTCAAATTCACAGACAGTGAGCAGTTTGGCCGAACTTGAAATATAGGATAGCTTATAACTCAATTTATCACGGGCGAAGCCGCGGGTAGCAGGTAGTAAAAATAAATTTTGATGGTAACAACATTTCATAATACAAGTAATTAGCCAAAATATAAATGTTGTAAGGTCGGCAACGCAACTGTGATACTCCTGGCGTTGCAGATGTCTGTGGACGGTGGTAATCACATTCCATCAACCCACTTGTTCGTTTGCCTCTTCTTGTATAAAAAAAAAGTAGTATTGTAGAAGTATTATTGAAAATGAAATGTTTTCGATCTTTGAATGTTATGTTTTTAATTTTAGTGTGTACCTATGTCTCTGAATGCTACCTGAAACTCTGAAAGTTTTGAAGTACCTACTTTTATAATATATTACCAATATGTTTAGTCTTATTGCTGTCGCAAAATATGTTATCTAATACAATTGAAACGTAGGTAATATGATCGAGTAGTAGTCATTTTGTGCATGCGCTTTTACAGCAAATAAATGTTTGCTTCCAAAGTGTATAAATATGATATTGATTTCACATGTGACCTTATGTTCTTAACAATCATTTGTAGCCAAGATACAGAAAAAGATGGATCAAAATTGAAATGGAAACTATTAACTAAACATTATCAATTTTATGAAACTTCCCTCATATTGACTTATGTGATAATTGTATTTAATTGCTAAAATATTTAGATTTTAAGAACTTATTTAAAATAAATTTACTATAGGCCTTCATTTATATAAACGAATCGAAAAACTAAATATATTGATCGGAAAATGATATCATTAGAGGTTACACAAAAAAAAGTTACATAAGCAAGATTCGAATTTATGAAAAGATTAAGCGCGTTTTCATAAACTAGAGTTTTTTTTACATTTTATCAAAATCTTTTAATTAATATCTTAAATCCATAGAATTGTGATAAAATAGTTCACAATTTATTAATATCACCTGCAATTTCCGCAGAATGATTTTTACTACACAGTTTCGGAAAAAGAAAACAATAAAAAAATGTTGCGGAAAGTATATTAGTATATTAATATATAAAGTAAAGTGATATTAAAAAATGTATAAAGTGAAAATCCCCCAAGGGCCTTACCTATAAAAAAGCCGTTGTTATTGAATGATGATAAAAATACCGAAATATACACAAGCGCCCCCGATCGAATAAAATCTTTTAGAATTCTATTTTCTTTCATATCATGTGGAAGAAAAACGTGGGTTCCAATAAGGATAAAATTAAACCTGGAACCCTTTAACAGACCTTTTTCAAACGAAATCGATACGAAATGGACATTTGATTCGAAACATGAAATATGCAATTATTGTGTAAACATATTAAAACAATACTTTTTTCGATTGTCCATTCGAAATTCGAAATTGTGAGTGTGATATTAAAGCGCAGTCACAATTTCAAAATTAAATATTTTCAATGAGGTCCTGACAAACGGTCCATCCAATCAAAAGTTATGTCGTACTAGAAAGAAAATCAACAAAAAATATGACGAATGTAAAGAATTCAAAATCGATGGCATGGGATGGATAACCCTGGAATTCCTGTTGGTAAAACAGGCATTACAGGGTTACGTCTCCTATCTTCGAGTTCCATCTTGAGACCAGTTTAGTGGTACCAGTATCGCTAGTGTTATAAACACCGTATCAATAACCGTCCATCCGCTGAAGAGTTATGATGCCACACACACACACACACACACGCACGCACACACACAAACACACACACACACACACACACACACACACAAACTTGCACGCATGCACTGACGCACGCACACACTGACGCACGCACGCAAACATCCATTCTTAATTTTACAATTTAAGTTATTTATGACGTCGCCAATATAGACGACCTTAAGCACTATTAAGTACATTCAGTGGAAAAAGTGTGAGGAATGGTTTTGTTTGCGGTTCCAATTTCAGATGTTTGTTTTCTTTTTCGTTGTTAAATTGACACAACTATTTTCCATTTTGGCTTGGAGTTTGAGTTTTAATTGTTATTTTTATTAAACTAGCCGATCCGGCGAACTTCGTAGCGCTTGGCTTAAACAGTTACAGTAACACTTTCTTTGGAAAAAAGTAAGTATTGTTTTTTCCATTTTTCCTGCAATCCTCACGGTTTTTTCTTTTCATAAGAATCTTCTACTACCAATAACCAATACAACAAAAAAAGTTCAGCCATAATGTGATTAATAACGCAAAATGGGAATTCATTTTTGTATATCTATACAAAAATGAAATATCTATACAAAGGTACAGTGCTATTTTTAGTTCAATCACATTTAGTGTGTATTGCAAATTGTAAAAAAAAAGTATCTTCACGCCCATATCCCCGCAGAGGTAGGCAAAGGTACAACCAAGGCACCCACGACTAGCCGAAGATACTAAGTCCCACAATGTTATAGGTGGCAAGCCTATCGCCAACCGGGCACAATTCCAATCCCGACAATCCAATTTTCTTTTTGTTGGCCGACCCGGGATTCGAACCCGGGACCTCATGCAGTCAAGTCCAACACCCGGACCGCTAGACCATAAAGCAAATTGTAAAACCGGCAAAAACATTGAACAAATAGTCTTAAATTTTGTATCGCTAATAGAATATCCTGTTCGGAGTGAAAATGTTACAG
>NJDC01003919.1:87320-102193 GCA_002245475.1 Calephelis virginiensis
GGTGAGTTACACCTTTAAATGTCGACTTAATTATTCCTGTATCAGTCTGATATTCGTGAAGTTCATTCCGTAGCGTTAATCGTAGTGCATTTCAGATAATTTGTGTTTAATGTGACTTTTTAACGTTGTACACAAATTATTTACGTTTGGTTATATGTCATTTTTAAACAAGTACACATAAACCTTAGATAAATTAGTAGATAGACTTCCTTAGGAACACATCGTCTTTGGACACCAGACATCTTATAAATAAACAAAGACCAAAGTAAGAAAAAAATTAAGTTAATGTAAAATCTGTATCTATACCTGATTTAGACGCCAGCCATTTTATTAATAAATATAGACCAAAGTAGGAATAAAGCTAAGTTGATGTAAAATCTGTATCTATATCTGTATTAGACACCAGCCATCTTAGGTATACATAAACATAGACCAAAGTAGGAATAAAGTTAATTTGATGTAAAATCTGTATCACAGAGAGATAAAACTTTAACTCTAGATTGAACCTTGGAGTACTTTAGTATATACTATCAAGACGACAACCATTTTATCATTAAACGTAGACTTTTTAATCCAAATTTTAAGTTGTCACTATGATTTATGTTACAGTGTAACAAAGGCTACAATATTAACTTGGTGCACTTTAGTCTATGTTTAATGATAAAATGGTTGCCGTTTTGATATTATACTCAAATACTCCAAGGTTCAACCTGGTATTACAGTCTTTATTGGATTTTCCACCATAGTTGCACAGGCGATCATACCCTGAAGCGGATAAGAGTTTGGCAGGTCTTTGGCCTGGGTGAGGAGATAGCAAGCCTCGGGCCACCCATTTTTTTTGCTAGTAATTAGCTGTTCACCATCGAGACGTCTAAAATGTAGGCAAACCTATCCAAATCTAATCCAAAATCTGTTTTCCCTAAGCTTTATCCAGTGTACAAATTGAATGCCACCATATAACCAGTACTTGCACATAGATCCCAATTCTTATACCCGAAACTTATCGGCTTTTCTCTGATAAACTGTTTAGCGTAATTATTGCCATAGTTCGTAGTCAATACTCCAGTGTACGTCGAGAGCGTCAAGTTTTCGGAATATTTCATCGAGACTATGAGCAGCGGACACCGGTCGGCATATATATATATATATAGCTTGAAGTAGTCCATGGTTTTCAACAATTATGGCTTTCTTCTGATAATAGCTGCCTTTCAAATTCAGTAAATATAAGATTAGTTGCTTGTTTTTTTTCCATACAGTTGCTTTGTTTTTCTTAGCCTTCTGAGGAGGATTACTGCGTTTGTTTCGTGAAGAAAGTGGTACATTGTCGTCACTTTCATTGCTTGATGTCGATGCTTGGACCTGAACATGTTGACGGTATTCTGTCATCTCTATTTGTTTATAGTTCACATCCACTTTGTAGCATGTTAATCATAATGTTCTTTATCAGCCCTGTCACTGTCTTCATCTTTTCAAAAGGTGGTTTGACGTAAATATAGCTTTTGCTCTTATTCTTATCTTTGCATTCTATAGTCGATAATATTTCATGCAACTTCAAACTGTAAAAAGCAAGCAAATACCACATATCAGAACCGCTATGTATAGCGTTTGATCGGACGCTATCAAAATAATGCACATAGGAAATAATGCAACAGTTCTCAAGTCAAATAAATATCATATTTACAAAGACTTTTTTTTATGATATTTGTAGGCAAACAAGCAGACGGATTTCCTGATGGTAAGAAATTCACGCCGCCTAGAGACACCAAAGGTGAGGAGGTGGCCAAACCTGAGGCCGATATGTTAGGCATCTAGCAAAAGTAGGTTTACCGGCTACCTTACCCTCCAAACCAGAACACGTCATGACATTATGGCGGCAGGAATAGGTAAGGCGGTGGTACCAATCCGGGTGAAACTCTACCACCTAGTCAGATGTCACGGTGTTAGTGATGGTAAGCCTGTGCTCGCATATTATGAACTGCCTGGCAAGTAGGCAGATGGTCTATTCTGCAAAGAAGCCCGAACCAACACGAGGGATACATGTCAGCAACTAGAAAAATAGATTTCGTAGATGGATATGCTACAATTTTACAAAGAAAAATATAATAATAATTACCATTTTCCTAAAACAGAACAACCGTGATTGGTTATTTTCAAAAACTTCAAATGTAGCTCGATATATGTCACCCATCAAAAAAAATAGTGTTTACATTTTAGAAAATATATTCAACTTGCGTTCAAAAAATAAAAAATACCAATCATTTGTTTTTTTTAGAAAATAAGAAGTAGGATTTACTTCCGTCCGATTTATCGGATGCCATGCTTGAATAGGTTAATACTAATTTTTAATAACTAACTAAAATATACTAGTTTAAAGTTAATTGTGAATAGTCATTATGAATAGTTTAACTAGTACTTAGTAAAATGGTGAACTAAAGTCAAAATACAGTCTCAAGGGTTAACGAAATCAGGACGAACCCTAAACAAGTGAGGCTGACATTTAGAGAGTTATTTATTGTTGTAAAGCTTGCGTCCGCATTTGGTAAAACCATTTGTTATATGTTAAATATTATTAGAATGCGATCTGTCACGACTTCATTCAGATGCCAATCATAATACTTTTTTTGTAGAAGCATAGGCAGAAAGTGGGTCCACTTTGTAAGAGATCAGAACTGCCTATGGATTCTGCAACACAAGGTGTATCACAAATGATTTATTGCTGAAGAGTAGGAGAAGCTAGTATGGAAGAACCTGTCCAGAGATGAGAGTCGAATACTTCATACGAGGCCCAATTTTCGCTTTGTCAAGTTGCAAGACATTGACGGCTTGAAGACGGCTCACCTTACTGAGTCCACCTAGGTTTTTAGATACTCTTAAGACTTCCCTTGCAGACAATAAGACTGAAAATCATTTGATATGTTAAGGCCAAGTATAACAAAATAAGCTGTTGCAGTTAGATGAAAATTCTCAAATCGAAAAGATACGACAAAGGGAGACTTTTTTGAGTTAAATTTAACCAGATTCTTTCGACCCCTTATAAGAGAGTTTGGAAAAGAGACTCTCGACTGTGTGTAGTTGACTTCGTCTCTCGATGAAGAATACGCGAGAAATATTAAGCCAGCTAAAGCATAAGACTTCCAAGGTAGTGTTTTGTGCGTTGCAATGTTGCTTATTTGCAACATGTCATTGATATGAAAAAACCTGTATTAACGTACAGCTTTCCAATAGGTTAAACCACTAATATTGACAGGGATGGATACCGAGCACACACCATCGACAATGACCTTAATTCTCCAAGTAGATCTGCTGGTGGTAAGAGATAGCCATAACTTTTTGACACTATAGATGTTGTAGGTCCATCGCTGTCCAGTGGCTGTGATGTTAGGCCGATTGTTTAAGTCTATCACCTACCCTATCCTCCGGGTTGGAGCACGACAGAGTCATAATGGCGGCAGGAACAGGTAGACAGTGGATCCCTACCCGGGCAAGTTGTTACACAGCACTTGATCACCAGAAGTCTTGGTAGTGATGACCCGCACTTTAACCAGTGCTCGCCTCCTAAGAGTTGCCTGGCAGAGAGGTAGATTGTCTATGCTACTCAGAATTTATAACCTAAACCTATTAATGTTATCAACTCGGGAGTGTGTATGTTTTACTATATTATTCACGCGTCAAACGGCTGAAACTTAATATTTTTCAGCATAAAAATAGATAAAAACTAGGAGAAGTACAAAGGCTACATTTATCTCAAATAACTTTAAATACGCGTTAAATAAAACAAGTTCAGATAAGATTTTGTTGTGGTTGTGTGTGTTCAACTAGTTATTTTTTCGTATACCCGACCACTTAAATAAGTATACTCGGTAGATTTAATCACGGAATATAACAAAGGTGGTACATTTCTATGCGAGCAGGCAGATTCCATTACCACCTAACTATGAATAGTCATTACTATTGAAAAAATAAAAGGTTTTAGAAGATGGTTTGAATGATAAGGTATTCGGTAAACTTAATTTTGCTTGATGTCTGGTTTCTCTAGGCATGCATTTCTTACTATCAGGAAATCCGTCTGCTTGTTTGCCTTCCAATATCACAAAAAAGACAAGATAATTCTACTATTTAGTTAATTAACATGTTTATAGAACAACAAAATTACAAATATGAATCCCAATCGAGGACTTAAGGGTACAACAATAAATAACTGTTCAAATGTCGAGCTCACTTGTTAGGGGTTAACCCTGATTTCGTTGACAAGACCCTTGGGGCTTTAACTACAATTCCATTACAAGTTAAAATAAGTTTTTCTCCAATATAAACAATAGTTTTGCTTTGAAACAAACTCTCTCTTACTAACTCTAACTCTTAATAGAAGAAGGCGTTACTTTGCGGAAATCCATACTTAAATCTAAATAAAATTATTTATTTAATTTTCAATTTTCCGCCAAAAAAATGTATACGTATTATTGCGTAACAAAACAGACAAAATAGTGCGCTAAGAATGAATTGGACTTACCGGAAGCTAAAGCTCCCAAATACATCCAGCTCCACACAATACACACCACTAAACTGTTTTAGTAGCACCAACAATACACATACTACTAAAAACTCAACGTACGTTTCGCTTCGTAACCGAAGCATCATCAGGAGAATTCGACTGCACTCCACAAAGGTCGAGCAGATACTTTATATTACAATCTTATCTTACCTAAGAATAAAATATAGTATTCACGTATATTATAAAAAAAGTATCTTCACGCCCATATTACTAAAGGGGTAATCAGAGGCACAACCGGGGCACCCACGACTAGCCGAAGACACAATGTCCCACAACGTGATAGGTGGCCAGCCTATTGCCAACCGGGAACATATCCAATCCCGGCCTACGTCATTTATATTGGAAAATCGGAAATACAAATTTACAATTTTTTTTTGTTATTCGACACGGGGATCGAACCCGGGACCTCAAGAAGTCAAGTCCGGTGTTAGACTGCTAGACCACAGATTCGATATTATAGTATACAAAGGTGTATAATATTATAGTCTACAAAATAATTATTCACTCTACTTATTTCGCTTCTGTAAACCATCTGTAGAAGAATAAATCATGAGGTTACAAATATTGTTTAACAGAAACTGCAAAAGCATTCATGACTTCGTCGGCACTAAGTGAAATTAAAAGTTAATGTTTATTCAAAAGTACCTGTTACCCTCACCTTCGTATACACGTTGGAGTGACTTTTCATGGTAAGTGACAAGAACTAAAGATTTTTCTGCTAAGAAAATTACAAAAAAGTACAAAAAATACCTAAAATATTAGTCGGGATTAAAAGCTACACAAATATTTTGGTAAAAATCAGTTCCATAATTTTTGTTAGAAAAGTGAACAGACAAATCGACAATTTTTTAACAGTTTTCATTTCGGGTTGTGTATCCTGTGTGCACAATACGTAACAATAACGGTTTTCAAAATGTAATTCATGTTCAGTTCTAGTTTTGTTAATGTTTTATTGTAACTGGTGGTTGCACATTGGTCGACCATATTAAATGTTAATTATAAGTTATTCTATATAAATTATTTTTAAAAGTACGCCATCTTTGTTTATAAAGATCAACTACCAAACATTTAGAATATAGTTTGTGCGCCATCTTTTACCGTAATCAATATTTTTGTTTGTGTGTGTTACATGTATGGTTGTATATGTAATGTTTCGTTTATAAATTTAATGCATTTTATAAGCATTACACATTAACTATAAGTGTGCAAAATTTCATGCTCTTCGGTCCCCGAAATTTTCTTAAAATGCGGTCCGATATTTTTACTTCACATATTAAATTAATGATGGTTACCCTTGCATTTGACATTTAACAAGTGGGTTAAGCATCTCGTTTAGGTGATAGTTGAACATTGTCTTCGGTCACCCAATTAATTCACGTTTAGACATTTGGTTAAATGACGATATTTAATGAAATGACTAGCTGTGCAATTGAACAGCTATTTTCACCACTTGGCTGCGATATATAGATAAGCTTTCAATTTTTTAAACATCGAAAACATACATATATACAAATTCGTTTGTAATAAAGGCAAAAGAAACTCATTTCATTGAGTGTAAGCGATGAAATGATTAAATTAAAATTTATTTATTTATGAATCCGAACAAAATTTTTGGTATGATTTCATCTAGCTGCCAATTTTAATAAATTATCTAAGATATAGTGCTATTTTAGATTAGTTGGCAGGTAATCGCTGTAATTTTTCAATAAGAAACAAAAAACATCTTAGCAACAAAACTCAAGTAAGCCTATCCCTATATGTAGATAGGTCATTAATATTAACTTTAAGTCAACACAACATATGCATTATGCATTAATACAAATGCAAAAACTCTGTCTGTCACAGATATATACATATCTCAAGTCTCTTACGGGGTAAGCAGAGAGTATCGAGTGCCAAACCTCACGATCCTGACAGACCCTAAGTCTGGCTTCCATCACATTCATTACCCTTTTCATACAAACGCGCTGGTTTCGGAGACTCTTGACTCCACCGTCGACGATATACGAGCGATCTGATCATGGAATGTCAACCTTGCTCCCCGTGTACCTTCATCCATCCACATTTCAATTGGATATATGATTTGTCAAACTTTCACCTGTTATTTTTTCCACATGACCGAACAAGTGGAGCATGCCCTTTCGTATTTTAACACCAACACTTTATTTCAATCCCACTTGGATCTCACTGTTACGAATGAGGTCAGCGCGCGTTACACCACAGATTTTCCGTAGCGCTCTCATTTCGACCGCTTTTATCTTACTCTCATGCTTCTTCTGACATACCCCAAGAGTTTCTTTGGATATGTCAGAAGCTTTCACAGATAAATTATTTAATCGAGTTTGATGAAATATGATATGCATATAGTTTAAAGACAGACTTGGTACTATTGATAGATATACAAATAAAAAAAACATTACTCGAATTGATAACCTACTCTTTTTAAAGTTACCTACTCTACTCCTTTTTTTAACCTACTCTTTTTTAAGTTTTTAAGAACTTACCACTTTAACTTTTGCCCACTGATGCAAATAATTCGATAACAAACTAACACCTACACATCGTAAAACAAATAGATATGTAAAAATACTGTGTATTTATTATAATATATCCGCTCTTGTAGAGTCAATTAAAATAAAAACTCTTGAAAATTCTCTATCAAATGTTATATCGTTCTATTTTGATAAACTCGTAAGTATAAAGGGTTAGTTCGAATTTAAAATTTGCTACAAATAGTATCAAATACCGTCAGGTGAAGTATGATTCGAAATATTTTTGTGCTCTTAGTCTAAGAAATTATTGTTGTTATTTTTCTAATTGAACTGAATGCAGCTTTTTCTTCGAAAATACATTTCGCCTAAACCATTCTGTATTAGTAATATATATACGTACAAATGAATACCCATATCTCATGGCCATCGTATTACATATGAACGGATGGACCAATTTTGCTACTTTTTTTATTGTGTTAGTTATTGTCTGGAGAAGATTCTTATGAAGAGAAACCCGAGAAAATTACTGGAAAAATTGAAAAATCAATACGTTTTCCCATACAAACTATTAACTGTTCCCCGAATCGGCTAGTATAATTATGCAATTCTACCTAATTTCCGCCTTTGTATACCATGTAGTTTAAGTTTAATTTTATTTCATGTGTTACCTAGTAATTTCTTTGTGTTTTGTGTAAAAAAAAGAGTTGTTGTATTGTACTGTATATTTTTATAATTAAAAAAGTTTAACTCATTCTTAAATTTAAAACAAATTTATCACCTCTGTCGTCTAGCGGTTCAGTTGTTGTTGTAACTGCATGAGGTCCCGGGTTTGATTCGGAAATCAATCAAAATCGGAATTTTCTAACAAAAAAAAATGTTTTATAGATTTAAGCATAAAAAGAGACATAGTGACAGAGGAAGCGACTTTGTTTTATACTATGTAGTGATGAAAGATAATGGATGGGGTAATCTCCTGTGTAGAGTAGACCATCTGCCTTCCTCTTAGGTAGCTCATAAGATGAGAGCATTGGTAAATGGGTCATTGCCAACAAGACCACTGCCTGGTGGTAGAATGCCGTTATGCAACTCCTGTTGCCATAATAGCAGTGTCATTTTCGGTCTGAGGAGTAAGATTGTCTACTTTGATTTGCACAATGAGCTAACACTTGGGCCACAGGATAGCAACGCACCTACATCTATGTCACGTCATTTTTATGTAACAATGACCTGACATAGACAACAATTTCCCCTATAACTTTCTCTTCTTAAATAAGTTTAAGTTTCAATAAGAAATTGAACATTTGATTGTATACTTAGTGGATTTAATGAAATATCGTCAGCGAAACGAAGGATAGCAGATAATCTGTCATACAAAATTTAATCTCAAAAACTTTGTTTTAGAAAATTATTCTAAGCATGAATACAATTACAATATCTTGACATCTAGTTATTTAAAATGTAGTATTCAACTAGTGTAATTAGTCAGACGCGGTGGTTGAGTTCTGCAAAGGTTGGCGGTAACGTCAGTACTCGCCATGCATTGTTATGTTTTAGTTTGAAGAGTAAACGGCAAACTCACACGAAAGGCTTAAAGTCCCAGCCTTAGTTTGCTAACTAACCGGTTCATAATATATTGAGTGTCTATAGTTGATGTGTACTTGATAGTAGAAAATTATTTTGCATACTTAAAAAAAGTATCTTCACGTCCATATCCCCGAAGAGATAGGCAGAGGCACAGAGAGATAGCCGAAGACACTAACGGCCAATGTTAATAATGTATCTCAATCTAATGGATTTCAAGCAATCTAGACAGCTGCGTATCCGGTGGCCTATCCCATACCTAATTACCATATTTATCCTGTCCACAGATATGTTTTTGGCAAGCGATAACATAAAAATGGACCAAAATATCAATCTTAGACAGCGAGTTTTGGATTAGGATTGATTATTAATATTGGCCGTAAGTCCCACAATGTGATTGGTGGCAAGCCTATCACCAGCAGGGCACATTTTCAAACTCGACCAACATTTTTTATTAGAAAATTGGAAAAATCCAATTTCCTTTTTTTTGGCCGACCTGGGATTCGAACCCGGGACCTCATGCAGTCAAGTCCAACACCCTGACCGCTAGACCACAGAGGCGATTTTGCATACTTATAATTTGAAAAGATATCTGTTGTTAATAAACAAAAGCCTCAGATTGTCGCGTTCGTGCTTAAGAGTAGGGTCAGTAGGAAAACCGATAGATTTGCTCACATAAACTAAGATCCCGACCACAAAAAACTATGTTTGTGATGATTAGGACATACATATTTTTTCTTGAAGCGTTTTAGCATTTCGTATTTTTAAATAAAGAAACACTTGTACTGTTTTACATATCACTTATAATTTATTATTTTGTAAATAGCCTAATAGTTTTAAGAGCATCATCAGGGCTAAAACTTAAACTAGTATTGACTTAGTTTAAGTTTTATTGGAATCAATCAATTTGGGAGTTTTACCAACCGCCGACGATGGAAAAGATCAAATATGTTTTAGCATTTTTTTTTTTAAGATAGCTTATCTATTGAAATTTTTCTTCAGTTTTCTATCAACTGTGGTTTCTAGTAAAGCAACGTTATTCGGGATTGGTTCAGTGACAAGTTGGCGATAAACAATTATTTTCGCCTAATCGTTTGTATCATGGTTGTACGTTTGCTTACCTCTTCGGGAATACGGATGAAGATACGGTATTGTCCTAGTTACATGTATATATAGGTATGTTTGTATCAGAACTATCAATTACATTAATTGATTTAACTGAATTGAAAGCAAATTATATGCTTGTGGTATGGACATTTGTCGACAATTACAATAATACGAATACATTGGCCATAAAGTAGGAATTCATCACTAACTCTATGGTATTAGGCGACGGTTTTTTTTCCACTTACTTATTCGCTATGAAGTTAAGTTTTAGTTTCACAAGTAAAATATCTCGGCGTATATATGGATCAACAGTTTAACTGGCATAAGTGAGGAAACTGCTATGGCTGGCTAAGTATATTAGGCACGTCTCTGATAGAATACTTTTATAAAACCGTAGTACAACCTATAATTTCCTATTGTTTACCCATCTGGGTTGGATCCCCTAAAACCAAAGTGATCAAACTTGAACGTGCCTAAAGATGCCTATTGAAAGTCTTACTTCTAGAAAAATATAGTTACAGTTCAGTGAAAGTATATGAAGACGGTAACGTGCTTACTGTAAGACAGCTATACATATTTCTATGTATTTTAAAAACTCACAAAAATATAACTCCTGATCCGATTATCAATGCCAGACCCATATAATGTTCTTCCTAATTTTAATACGTGCACAAAATTTTCACGGAACCAGTTTCACTTTAAATCTATTAATTTGTATAATAAGGTAAACAGAATGCTGCACATATATAACATTTCATATAATGAAACGGAGAAAAAAATACTCGACTGGTTCAGACAGATGAACTATATAATGAAACTGAAAAACTACTAAATTTTGAATGATAATCCTAAATAAAAGCTGTGCGTTAATTTCTTTTTGATTTTAAGAGATTTCTGAATCTTATCACTTAAAATCATATCACTTAAAATAATGTAATTTGTTATCTTGATAGCTGTGCTACTAAAGTTAAAAAAACATTGCATACTAGAGTTTAGACTTTTTTTATTACTGAGTTTCGCGGAATTGTTAAACGTAAATACCTAAAATCATGTTAGTAACATGTTAGATTAGTATTTTTTGAAGAGAAGCATTATCCTAGCATAAGTTTTTACTAACTTAAATGGATAATGTCTATTTTAAGCGATAATGTAACGTGTTATAGAATAAAATATTTCTATATTTCTATTCTATTCTATCAAAAATAACTTTAAACCCATTTCCAGAAGAGGTACGCAGAGGTACAACCAGGACATCCACGACTAACCAAAGACACTAAGTCCCACAGCATGCTAGGTGGCAAATTCCGCGCTACATGTTTTTAATTATAAAATTTAACAAAAACACAACCTAATTTTGTTGCCCAACCTGAGAGTAGAACCTGAGATTTCATGAAGTCAAGGGCAACACCTGACTGCTAGTACACATAGACAATTAATCTTATATCGCAAAAAATGTGGTTGTACAAATGACAATGTAAATAACATAATATTATAAATATAATATAATATAAATAAATAATATTTATTTCCATAAAATATTTGCACTTTTATTGTGACAATTTGAATAGAACATCTGGAAGCACCCCTCCTAAAGTTATTGCTTTTTTAAGTATTTCAATATTTTGTTCGACTATAAAAGTATCATATATGTGAAACGAGTTTCAAATTAAAAATGATAAATGACTTGCTAATAGTAACATTTTTAGAAAACTTTGATTTTTCGAAAAGAAAGAGCAATTTTTTTAAGTTTAAATATAAATTTAACTAGCTAAAGTATTGAAGTCCAAACATATACACATATTTTCACGCTATGTCCATTTCGGAGAAGCAGAGAGTATGGAGTGCCAAATGTCTTGATTCTTGCCGAGATGCCCAGCCCCTCTACATCTAATACGCCGGTTTTGGAGAGTACTTACATGTAAATCTGTTTTATCAATCTTACGTCTGTCACTATTTCTACATGAAGTTTGTAGAATATTGATAACTAAAAATTGTTTTAACAATTGACAGATATGTAAAAAAAGACGTGTGGCACTCGGAGACTGCCACGGTTAAGCTATTGCATAAGCAGGCACGAGTCACCGGATTGCGGAGCAAAGAGGGCGATTACGCATGCGCAGTAACGCTGATATAACCAATGCTACCTAGAGACGAGTTGCTGAACTAAAGAGACTATCAAAAAGTCATTAAAAGTTCTGCTATTCATCGATATATGGCAAAACTAAATAATTGCTTAAAAGTATGACCGCTGTACCGGTTAGAGTAGGGGGTGTTAGTTAGAGGGTTTTCCTGAGCTTAATTATAATTATATATTATTATATAATAAAATGATATGTTTTTATTATATAATATATCTACAATCAATACAACGAAAAGGCTAATAGCTAGAATAAAATAAATTAGATTGAAATTAGGCATAGTGATAAATTACTGTATCACATAGGTTGTCCAGTGGTTAGGCGTTGGACTTAACTTCTTAAGGTCCCGAGTTCGAAACCCGATTCGGACAGTAAAAACAAGAAAATGTGTGTTTTCAATGTTCTAATAAAATAAAGTTGCCCGGGATCGGAAATGTGCACGGGTGGCGATAGGTTTGCAACCTATCACACTATGAGTGTTAAGTGTCTTCAGCTAGTCGTGGGTTCCCTTTTTTGTGCCTCCGCCTACCTCTTGTAACATATACATATTACTAACCTTCTAAATATTTTATGTTTTTAACTTCTTTTAATTTTGGGTCCCTTGTGATTGTTATTGTATCTAATTTTACAATATTTTTACCACAATTTCTTTTCCATAATCAGAACAAACACATGGGTCTCCTGATGGTAAGTGATATCCGTGTCATAGGGTCTGTAACACTGGTGCGTTACTGACCTGCGACCGAGATGAAAGGCCAATTGTCTACTATACTCTGCATGCCGGAAAATGACAGGTATAGCGACAGGAATAAGTAAAGCGATGGATGCCTACCCGGGCAAGTGGCTGCAAATCACTCGAAAACCATTGGTCTTATTAGTGATGACCTACATTTTAACTTGTGCTCACCTCATGTAAGCTGCCTGGTAGAGAGGCAGATGGTCTATTCTACCCAGAGAACCCGAACCAACACGGGGAAAATACGATTTACGATATGTCACGGGGAGGTACGTTGCACGATGAATATGTAAGTATTTCTAAGTCTGATGGTGATCATGTAGGTGTAAAAGTATCATAAGTTAAATCGATTGGTATAATTTGTTCTGAGACGAAGATATTATATTATCTATGTTTAGATACAATATAAAGTTACTAATTTATTAAAGCGCCATCTGTTGGTTTTGACCCCTAATCCAATAAATAAAAGTATCACAAAGTTAGTACCAATCGAATGTCATGACAATTGCCATAAAATGTCCGCTCTTTTATTGTGTCGATTGAAATAGGAACGATGTCAAATATCCCGTCTAAGGTTATTGCATTCTACACAAGTACTTGAACATTTTATATGGCTATAAAAGAATCCTGTATATGAAACGAGTTTAATAATAAAGTACTGTTGAAATAAAATGTTTCAAAATGTCATAACATTTGATTTATCAAGGGAAACAAATAAATAAACGCACCTACTACACCCACAAGGAATTTAGGAATCGTTATAATGATAAAAAGTTACTGAAAACTCGCAATTAGACAGAACTTAGCAACAAATTATTCTTTAAAAGAAATATACAACTCAATGTTTATCCAATACAAAATAGCCAATCTTCATCCAATACGGCATGCCCTTATAATGAAAAAGTTTTGCCTATATCTAGTTCTAGCAGCCGAGAACTGCAGTAAATTACCTTTCCTCAGAAATACAGACGGTGCTCGCAGATTGAATTGACTGAGCAACTCTGCATCTATCACACTATTGATAATTTTTAACAAAAAAATGATATCAGCCACCTTTCTGCGCGCAGCAAGTGGAAGTATATGAAACTTTCTACATCTATCTTCATATGTGTGCAAATGGGAAAGCGGACGATATTGAATGTACCTTAAAAGCTTTTTCTGTATGCATTCTAAGCGATCTATATAAATATTATAAACCGGGTACCAAATTTGGGAGGCATACTCGAGATGGCTGCAAACAAAATGAAATGAGTGCTTACAAAAGTTAACATTATAATAAATACTAAATATCTCTGGACAAGTTACACAAATTGAATCTAACCCCAAAGTAAGCAAGTTGTATGCTTGTTTTATGGGTGTTGGTCAACGATTCTAATACATAGAAATACTTAAATAGAACCAGAATAAATTTAATAAGCAACCGGACCCGGAGATGCAGACATTTAAATGTTCATTACACAAATGCCTGCCTCCGTCGGAAATCGAACCCGAGCCTCGCGGTTTGTCGGTGTAGTTAGGGGTGTACGCTAGCCACTCGACCAACGAGACCAATCAATTATAATTTGGCAATAATATTTAAAATGCATTATAGTTAATTTATAACATAACATTACATATACAACAAACGCAAATTTATATATATACAATATACCTACAACTAATATACAACAAATTTCTCGGATTAGTAAACCTATCTATCTATACCTATAATAAAACTGTAGGGAGAATTTCTTACACTGAACTGCCACCAAAATTGGCAGGAGAATAAATTTCTAGCGGTTTTAGAATTTTTGTCCATCTATCTTCATCCCGACCGCCAGTCGATATTCGCCTCGACCGAATATCACAAAATTTAGCAGGTAGGTAGTAAGTTATACAATACTTTAATTTTTACTCACCAAAAGCGCCCAAAAGAGAGGGGTAAAAGTCAAAAAAAAAAAAGTCTGACTGTTATATTTTCGTGATGAAGCCGCTTTACTAATTTTAATAAACTTTAAGAAACAGATTTTGACTTGGTAACATAAACTCTTTTTTTTCAGAAAGTTACCGTACTGTACTTGACTATAATGAGGGATATAATATTATACGCTTGTGAAGTCGTTGGTCAGCTGCTAGTAATATTATAAATACAAATGTCTGTCTCTCTGTCTGTCATGCTTTCACATCTAAACTGCTGTATCGACTCACATGTATACTCTATTGGACCGGGTAAAGATGTAGTAAGTAATTTAAATGAAAATTAAATGTTTTAATGTGCTAATTGAAAT
>NJDC01003919.1:102816-117897 GCA_002245475.1 Calephelis virginiensis
GTAGGGAGAATTTCTTACACTGAACTGCCACCAAAATTGGCAGCAGAATAAATTTCTAGCGGTTTTAGAATTTTTGTCCACCTATCTTCATCCCGACCGCCAGTCGATATTCGCCTCGACCGAATATCACAAAATTCAGCAGGTAGGTAGTAAGTTATACAATACTTTAATTTTCACTCACCAAAAGCGCCCAAAAGAGAGGGGTAAAAGTCAAAATGGAAGTCTGACTGTTATATTTTCGTGACGAAGCCGCTTTACTAATTTTGATAAACTTTAAGAAACAGATTTTGACTTTGTAACATAAGCTGCTTTTTTTTTCAGAAAGTTACCGTACTGTACTTGATTATAATGAGGGATATAATATTATACGCTTGTGAAGTCGTTGGTCAGCTGCTAGTAATATTATAAATACAAAAGTCTGTCTCTCTGTCTGTCATGCTTTCACATCTAAACTGCTGTATCGACTCACATGTATACTCTATTGGACCGGGTAAAGATGTAGTAAGTAATTTAAATGAAAATAGTTGATTTAAATGTTTTAATGTGCTAATTGAAATATAGTTGAAAATATCTCAAAGTTTGTTGCTTTTCACGCAGAGTGTCAAAATTTGTAATTATCCTCGAAACTAGAGGGTATACAAAATGAGTGAGTTTTGAATATACGTGGAGGTATTAATGCGAGAAGTGGTTTTAGAATGTTTCATTTGTTTGATATGACTAAAGTATTAAAAAATAAGACTATTAAATAAAACTGAATTTCTATATTCCGGTATTTTCGAAAAGATAGGCAGACGTACCTACAACCAAGGAACCTACATCAACCGAAAGCACTAATTCCTATAAAATAAACTTGGGACCCAACAAAATCAAGTCCAACATTCGACTGCTGCACCTCAGAGGCGGCAACTAAAATATATCATTTTATATGATTGATATTCAAATAAACAATCCGGCTGTCTATATCGCGACCGCAAGTCACGCGGAATCGTCTCAATCTCTTGTAACGAAATTTAGCAGGAAGGCAGTTCATGTCCTGAGGAAGGTCATTTATTATTTTTACTCCCACTCACTAAAGGCGTTCCCTTAAGAAAGGGGGAAAAGTCAAAAAGTAAATGGGACTATTACACGTCCGATTTTGTTCATAATTTTTGTTTCATGGTATGTACTTCACAGATGCGACCACTAAAAAATATAACTATTTAATTGAATAAAATGAAAATAAACTATTGTTCTGACTTCCTTTCTAGGTAGCTAATCTGAGTCCCCGTTAAGAATTTTGGAATAAGTAAGTTTATTGGTTATCCTACATTCTAAACACAACAGGTCAGGTCAGAAACAGTAGTCGTTGCAAATTCCACCACCTCATGGAATTAACTGGATGCTTATATCATCACCATGTACCCTAATGCAGTTAAAAAACATCATTCCAAACAACCATACATAAATATCTTCACGCCAAGTCTCTTTCTAACGACAGACAGAGAGAAACGAGTGCCAAATGCCACAATACTCGCAGACATGCCTCGCTTGAGTTTTAATTAAAATAAAAGTAAAATGATGTAAAGTAGATA
Organism: Calephelis virginiensis; assembly: GCA_002245475.1. NCBI lineage: Eukaryota > Metazoa > Arthropoda > Insecta > Lepidoptera > Riodinidae > Calephelis > Calephelis virginiensis. The sequence continues at coordinate 104,388 of NJDC01003919.1, forward strand.
ATTAAGTTTTGCAAGATTCTCTCGAATTTATCAAATGAATTGGTTGCAAACTTAGCTGATTGCATTGAACTGACTGATTGTTATTGCGTGTTTTTAATACGTTTTAAATTAATAAAATAAATGTATCCGTAATAAATATCTAAAAATTTGATACAGATGCGAGATGTAACGATAAGTAAAAAGATTGCTTAAATAACTTCAAAAAAAGTATCTTCACGCCCATATCCCCGAAGAGGTAGGCAGAGGCACAACCAGGGCACCCACGATTAGCCGAAGATACTAAGTCCCAACAATGTGAGAGGTGACAAGCCTATCGCCAACCGGGTACATATTTGGATATGTACCCGGTTAATGGTCCCGATCAACATTTTCTTAGAAAATTGGAAAAATTAAATGTTCTTATGGTTGCCCAACCTGGGAATCGGACCCCGAACCTCATGCAGCCAAGTCCAATCCCTTGACCGCTAGGCCACAGAGGTGATTTATAACTTGATAATATTTAGTGATGCTTGCTATGCGTTATGCATGGCTTTACAAACTTGTATATATGGCCACCGAATATGGGGATTTATTATATACTAGCTTTCCGCCCGCGGTTTAGAGAATTCTCAAGAGAGCAACCATTTGATCGAGATACAAAATATTATATTACCCAAGTCAGTCATACCCTGTCTGTATTCCAAATGTTATCAAAATCAATTCAGTAGTTTATGCGTGATTGACGGACAAACATCCAAACATTCAAAGAAACAAACTTTCAAATTTATAATATTAGTGTTATATACATAGGTTATTCGATGATATTAATACAGAGAAATTGTGTGATAAATTCCATAATTAAACAAACAGAATAACAGACATCTATATTCATTAAATGCTTACCCTGTCGGAAATCGCACTTGAGCCATATTGACTGGCCAGGCAAGGCTCTCGACTATAGGGATGGTAATTTGTAGATGTTGTTACTCGGTTATATGCTAAAAATACCGACAATATGCGACACACAAAAATTTAATTACTCTCGTAAAATATCTGTTTTATTGTGTCAGATGGAATACTTCAGGAGACACCCCATCAAAGGTTATTGCTTTTCGCACACAAATATATCAGTATTTGTTATTTTGCTCCGATTCTGGAAGGGTCTTTTATGTGAGACGAGTTTCAAATAACATATGATTTAATATTAACAGACCTGTACATTACTACTATTTAAATATTACGCTTCGGCTTTACATTTTTTACTCTTTTTACAATACTTTTATTTTTAAATTGGCTGACTTAATCTAAATTTAAGTGAAATGTTTAATTATATGTAATATGTAACAACAGCTCTATATAAATATCTTTTTAATACATTCGGATTTCCGAGGCTTGACGAATATAGCCGAAGCGCATAATTATTTAAATAGTGCTACTGTACTTTTCAAATAGTTTTTAAAATTAAGTTATGAAATAATAAATGAAAAACTGTCTTTTTTATAATTACGTTTCGAATATGAATTTTTATGATGAAAAAAGGCAAACAAAGACGGATAGACGCAGCCTAAAGACACCAAAGGTGGTAATGGTGCATTGTCAACCTGATGCCGGTATTCTGCAGACCAACCGGAACACGCCAACTGCAAACATTGACTTTATGGCGGACTACTAAACCAGGCAAGTTGCTACGAAACTCTACCGTGCGAAACTCTACCGCCTAGTAGGATGTCACGGAGTTAGTGACGGTAAGCCTATGCTCCCCTTTTATGAGCTACCTGGCAGGAAAGCAGATGGTCTATTCTGCAAAGGAGCCCGGACCAACACGGGGAAAATCAAAATGTCTTTAAAAATAAAATGGGTAAGAGTTGGACTCAACCCTGCAGGGTTCCGTGGTAAAGCATAAGCATAAGCAGGCAAAGAAGCATAGATAAGGTGATGGACATAACAAACAATATTGTTTTAGTTGTCACAGAATACCTCCATCCCCCACTCAACTTAATATTTTTATAGTGTTAATGACATCGTCATTTTATTTTTTAATTTTTAATTTTATTTATTTATTCATATAACGGTTTTTTTTAAAACGAGATGTTAAAAAGCTTTCGAATTTTATTATTGTTATATATTTTTTCTCTTTTGTTTTATAAGTTAGAGTGGTGGAGGCTTGGGGTGGCATTCATTGGTACTTTGAAGGTGATGAAGTACTTTAAAGGTGACTATATCTCAAACTATTTTCAGTAGTTTGACTTGACTATGAGCAAAACTGAGTCTTTTAAATATAAACCTAATTATATGTGTAATATGAGCTCTCTATAGATACCCATGTGGAGTATCAGTTTGATGATTGTATTTGTTTCATTTCTATGAGCTGAGATGTGCGCAGTCCCTTATTTTTTTGAAGTCAAAGTCCTTTTATTTTCCAATTTACAACTATGATATCCGACTAAATTACCGTATAGTTTGGGAATAAAACGATTGTGACATACGGATGGACGGACGTATCGAATCGTTATGGGTTCCATTTTACGCCATTCCCTAAAACCCCTATATACAGGGTGTATTGGACACCGTAAAGAAAACTTCTGTGGCAGTTTAGATAAATATCAGGCTTCCAAATTCCGTCAACAATTTTTGTCGGAAACAAGTGGTTAAATATTTAGCAGTTTTTCAGGCCACAATGTATAGCGAACAAAGTATAAGCATCAATTCCCTCGTTGCGAACCGTTGGTGCCGACCTAATACCCTGTTTCATTACATTACTGTTTTTAGTAAAAATGTGATATTTATTAGATTTTAAATAAAAATCTAGTTGCGTTAGATAGTAGTATTAATAAAATTATAGTGAAATCAATAAAAAAAATATAAAAATTTTTGAAAAAATCATGAGATTTCCGACACGAATTTCCAACTACACATGCATGTCTATCATGTACAGAATCCATGGTTTCATTTTTCGGTACGCTGTCATTTACACGGTGTATAAAAATTAAGTCTATCAGTTTTACAATATCAAAGGGTTAAACATTATGTAGCTATTTTTAAAATTGTAGACGTAGTGATGATTTTTCAGTAAACCAAAGGTGGAAAAGTACAAGTCTGTTAACTTTTAATAAAGTGTAGAGTAATTACAAATACATGTTGGGTGTCTTCTATGTACTCGTAATTAAAATTGTTTTATATGTTCTAAGTAATTGAAATTGTTTATTACGTTCCAAGTAATTAAAATTGTTTATACAAATAAGTTTATACAATAAACAATAATTTTCATGCGGTCCAGGTGTTGGACATGACTGCACGTGGTCCCGGGTTCGATTCCCGGGTCAGGCAACAAAAAGAAAATTTGGTTTTTCCTTGTGCCTTGGGTTAGATATGTGCCCATTTGGGGATAGGCTTGCCACCTATCAAATTGTGGGACTTAGTGATATCGGCTAGTCGTGGGTGCCTAGGTTGTGCCTCTGCCTACCTCTTCGGGGATATGGGTGTAAAGATACTTTTTTTAATGTTTTTATTATGTTCTCAGTAATTAAAATTGCCTGAAAGAAAATGTTTATTTTTTTTAATTGTTCAAGGCTAGTTTTTTAAGGTAAGACAACGTATAAGAAACGAAATTTCTGTTGGTAACACATAACTGTTAAATTTAACTCACACTATGAAAGAAAGAAAAAAAAACGTACATTACATACTTTAACTTTGACGCAGAGGAACACTGTGTTATTCAATTGAATCTTCGAAAATCTATTGATTTACTGGTTAACTAGTAAGCAACAACTTTCCAGGATTGGGACCACACCCGTGCCTATTTCTGCTGGCAAGGTGTTAGTGTTCGCAACTCTCATGTGCGGTTCTAAAGGTAAGGTAGCCACTACTTATTCAAGAGGCGTAATGCCTTAGGCCCAGGTTGGTAATGTGTTATTAGCACTGATGTTTTTTTTTATGATATTGGAAGGCAAACAAGCAGACGGATTTCCTGATAGAAAGAAATTCACGCCGCCTAGAGACACAAAAGGTGGTAATGGTGCGTTGCTAACCTGAGGCCAGGATGTTAGGCCTCGAGCAAAAGGAAGTTTACCGGCTACCTTATCCTCCGTATTGGAACACGTCATGATGTTATGGCGGTAGGAATAAGTAAGGCGGTGGTACCAATCCGGGCGAGTCGCTGCTAAACTCTACCAACTAGTCAGATGTCACGGTGCTAGTGACGGTGAGCCTATGCTCGCCTTTAACGAGCTGCCTGGCAAGGAAGGCAAATGGTCTATTCTACAAAGGAGCCTGGACCACCACGGGTAAACGAACGAACTTTTATACGAACTTATACATATATTTACGACAAGTCACTTGCGGGGTAAGAAGAATAATTTTTCAATTTTCATACAAACACTCTAATTTGGGGGATTTATTATACTTACCACCATGTCTTAATAACTCGAGCGGTTTGATTAGGCAATGCCAACGTAAGTCTCCGTGGGTACCTACATCTATCCACATTTGCATTATATATTTGTTTTATCAATCTTCTGTCATTCTAACTGTACCTAAGGAAGCCGTACCAAAGGAGCACGCTTTTTCTCATTTTTGTAAATGTATTTAAATTTAATCCCATTCTCCCTTTGATCTTGCTGTTGCGAATGCTTTCAGCGAATATAACACTACACATTTAGTAGCGCTGTCGCTTCAACATGTTTTATGCTAACTTTAATGCTTTTTCTGAGATACTCAACTATCGCTTCCATAAAGTAACTTGAGATAAGATGAGGTGTCGATAAATAAATAAATATCCCTGGACAAGTTGCATAAATTGAATCTAACCCCAAAGTAAGCAAATTATACGCTTGTTTGCTTGTTTGTTTGTTGGGTGCTAGTCGACGATTCTAATACATAGAAATACTTAAATAGATAATAGGTTTAGATACCCACCCACCCAAGGAAACACCCAGGTGTTTATTAAATTTATTCTGGTATTATAGTATTTCCGGGTCTGGCCCGGAAATGCAGACATCTTAATGTTCATCACACAAATGCCTGTCCCCGTCGGGAATCGAACCGGAGCCTTGTGGTTGGTCAGTTAGTTAGGCGTGTACGCTAGCCACTCGACCAACGAGGCAATCAATAGGTAACGTATATTTCACCCCGGGAAATTCGTCTTTTTCTCAATATAACAGAAAAAATACCAGGTAAAGTCACAGGAATATGTTAGTTCCAATCACAAAGCAGTGCGTGTAACATAACGCTAAAGACGATTTAATAAATCTTAGGGGAAGTCCCCTTATTAATGCACTTGTTAAGCTTCATACAAAAGCAACTAAGCAATCTAAACTGCATTTGTCAGACAAATTCCATTTCCCCCAACCATGCAACTTTATACAAAAGAATTTAGCGAAGGCGGGAAACGTGTGACGTAATCCACTCTTAAAAGAAATCTGTGGACCCTCTGCAGGACCCCATTTATATTAACGAGGCAGGGTCGGATGTTGTCATTCTGACTGATTCTTTCTGTGGTCTTAATATCGACATTTGAGATAGAGAAGTTTTTTTTTATGATATTGGAATTTCAATTTTCAAACGGATTTCCTGATGGTAAGAAATACACGTCGCCTAGAGACACCAAAGGTGGTAATGGTGCATTGCCAACCAGAGGCCGGGATGTTAGACCTCGAGCAAAAGTAAGTTTACTGGCTACCTTACCCTCCAACCCGGAACACGTCATGACGTTATGGCGGGAGAAATAGGTAAGGCGGTGGTACTAATCTGGTTGACTCGCAGCCAAACTCTACCACCTCGTCAGATGTCACGGTGCTATTGACGTTAAGCCTATGCTCGCCTTTTACGAGCTGTCTGGCAGGAAGGCAGATGATCTATTCTACAAAGGAACCCTTTTAATGATCACTTAAATTTTTTTTATGGAAGAGGTATTTATTTATTTATTTTATTGACACATAAGAAAATAAAACACAATATATGTTTGTCTCCACAACCAAAAACCTTGTAAAGGTTTATGCGGCTGCGACCACTTCATTGTGACAACGTTTAAATTTCAATTAAGTGCATAAACACACACATAAGCATAGTTAGTTACAAACTAACCATATTTATATTTAGCTTCATTTCGCTACAATAAACGTAAACGAGTACAATGCTCACTTGATGGCTCTTGTTAAGGATATAGTCCTTTTTGTTGTTATATCCTTTGACTGATGTTAACTACCTATACCTACAGCTGTAATACCCGAGTTTTGCGGTTGTGTTGTAGTCCCAGGAATGATAAATTTTTTTTTCAAAGGCCCCTAGATAGTAATCTAACGGAAAGCTGACAGTGGAAATTGACTTATGTTATAGCTTAAGTTTGGATGAATAGAAGTTATATACATATATTTTAATGTTACTACCAACTATGAATAATTTTTAGTATTGTAATTATAAATATAGCGTAATAAAGTAATAAATATAACGTGATAATAAAATAAGATGATGTATTCTTTAGTATTTACTAAAACTTATTCAAAAAACCATCCCGCCAAGTTTTCTTACAGCTCTTCTCAGTGTGCGGCCGTAAATCCGACCCGGTACTAGTTTTTTAGTGACTAGTGGTCGCCCATTGGTCAAAATTCGACCACATGTAAATGTTAATATCTTTTTGATAAGACGCCATCTTCGTTTATCATGACCAACTAGTTTGTTTCTAAACTTTATGAATCATGAATATAGTTTGTGCGTCACCGCCAACTGTGATTTTTTTTTTTGGTATCATGAATATTATATTTGTTTCTGTGTGTCAAATGCATGTATGTGTGATTTAGTTTATGATTTAATGCATTTATTAAGCATTATTTGTGAAAAATATTAGCATTGTTTTGCAATATTAGCAGCATTCAGAATCTCATACTCCTGGTCCACGCAATATATTTTGTAAAAAGTGGTTCAAAGTTTTTGCTTAACGTATTAATATTATTAATAATACAAAACACTTCTATCGTCTTACTATTAAACATGGAGTAAATTACTCTACCAGGTATTATATTCTTAATTACAATGTGATACAGAATATAATATCAACTTTTTGTTACCTCAACGTCAGTACTTGTTTATTAAAAAGATGGTTAAAGTATTCTATTTTATCTTTCTATTTTTCTCTTTCCCTGTATTGAATGCGCTGAGTAGAATGGATCATCAGTTTCTCTGCCAGGCAGCTCTTAAGAGACGAGTACTGGTTAAAGAATAAGTCATCGGTAACATGACTATCGGTGGCAGAGAGCTGTGCAGTGACTTGCCCGGGTAGGGATCCACCGCCTTACCTATTCCTTCTGCCACAAACTCGGTCGTTTTTCAGACCGGAGGGTAGGATAGCCGGTGGTCTTGCACAATATGCCTTCCATCCTGGTTTTCGGGTAGCGATGTACCTGTAGCATGTATGGTGTATCTATACATGCTACAGCCGTTATCTCTTACATGTGCGAACAAGCGCTGACCTCTCACATCAACAAAATTCGAAGCAAATCCAATAACGAGATTATCAATTCGATGGTATTTTTGTTCGTTTTTTACGGGGTTACTTGGCCAAGAACAAATTTTACAGGACCCCTTGTGTAAAACAAACCATCCGTATCTGTGCCTGATATCTCCTCATCACCACCATCCTATTGTTTGGCTCCAGAGAGTAGGTGGCCGCTAACTTTCACATTCAGTCCAGTCAATGGCCATATGCCAACGGCACACCTGTAATATTGGTCTGTAGGCCACAGTTGTCTCTTATGATCAAGAAGTTTCGTAGTAATAATAAAACTGCAAAAACCAACTATGTTTTCAATATTATTTCGTTTACATAAGAGCGCAACGGTCAAGTATGCCTCGATGATTTCCTGGGATCCTGTCGTCAGAATCAAACTTTGTAGCAATATGACCATCTCAAAAGTACGTTATTTTAAATGAAATAAATAATGGTAAAATTGGAAAACAAATAACGGAGGTATCAATTGACATGTATATTATTTTTTTTGGAGTCGGTAGAATAGCTTGTACACTTCACAAATGTAGTAAGCTTAAACAGCCACGTATTTAAACTTTCTTATATTTGTCTTTGAAAAGAAATGAGGACCTTAAATTTGCAATCTCCATTTATCTTCTTAAAAGTTAAAGATCTAATTAATTGTAGAAACTTTTTCTTAAAAAAAGATTTTGTCACAATGTTATTGCTATCAAAACTTTTTATCTTGGCCATTTAGCGAAAGTTATTAAAAGATCTTTGATGAGTTTAAGTCAATAGATGTTTTTGCTTTCAAATGATGACAAAAGGATTGTGAGGGAAAATTTTGACCGACCTCCTTTCACCCTGGCACAAAAGGGCTAATTTGTAGAGTCAAACAAAAACCCGGTTGACGAGGGAAAAATTATTGTTTTAAGGAACAACTAAATTCCCTTCATTATTTCAAACATTATTCATCCCAGTTTGAAAGGTAATGAGGGGGAATGATGAAATATGGATACCGAGGGCAGGAATTTGGTATTTGTTACAAAGTTTTTTCAATTACAAAAAAAATGTTTCTTGAGTGTGTCCTACACACCTTTGGTGTCTCTAGGTGGCATGAATTTTTTATTATTAGGAAATCCGTCTGCATGTTTGCCTTCCAATGACATAAAATGATCAAAACAAATAATATAGTTATAATCAAAACACGGAAACAAAGTTTGTTTCAAGGATACCTTTGTTGGAAGGTGTGTTTATAGTCATTTACGGCCAATGTTAATAATGTATCTCAATCTAATGGATTTCAAGCAATCTAGATAGCTGCGTATCCGGCGGCCTATCCCATACCTAATTGCCATATTTGTCCTGTCCACAGATATGTTATTGGTAAGCGATAACATAAAAATGGACCAAAATATCAATCTTGGACAGCAAGATTTGGATTAGGATTGATTATTAATATTGGCCGCTAGTCTTTAACGAAACGTATCTGAATTGTTATGATATTGGTGTTTGGTTAAATCTTCATTCAATCTTACGAGTTTTCAAAGAACAAACATATATGTGCTGTTAAGTACAACTTACTACTAGTAGGATCGAATAATTAAATTGATAATTTGGAATAATGTGGACAACCAACTATCGAAAAAGGAATGTTCGTATTTCGGCTATATATAGTGGATTTGAAGACCGTTCTTTGCAATTTTAGCTCTCATAAATTATTGTGTATTTTGAAATGATTCGATAAAGCTCCACCAAATAATTTGTGCGATTTCTATATTTTTTGTACATGTAAATTATTTTTTTCATCATTTAAGAACCGATTTTAGTTAGAGATTCATTGTTATTAAGTCTGGATGTAAAAGTACGAATTTAGTGAACTTAAATGATATGATAGTGAAATTGAATGAGTTTTTTTGCATTTCAATTGATATAATATGTTTTCTATCATTATTCGCTTTGCTAAGTTTTGTAATTGTTTTCCTAAAGCAGTGTTCACAAAGTAATGCAACGTACACGCATTTAAAGCAGAAGTAATGAGACTTTTACTACCTTTTTTACACTATTTTACATTACCATCGCTTACCGTCAGGTGAGTCCGGTGTCATTGTGCTAGACTGTAACATATATTTAAATAAATGTAAATAATTGCATAATTGTCTATACAAACTGAATTAAGTAAATTTAATTCCTAATATACTCTTGTAATTCATAGTACATTAGATAATTTAAATTGGCTAAGGCTTGATTTCACGGTCGAATTTAAACGCGGTCAAAGTAAAAACCGAGTGTAGTCAATTAACAAAAATGACAATAATCCCAATTTCATCAAAGAAATTTTAGTAATTTAAAATATTTTATTATTGAAATATTTTACGATGTAAGTAGATTCTTAAGAGATCTGGATAATAATGTTGTCAAATTTAAAGGAGTACTGGCAGAAGCTTATGAAAGGGATCACAAAAGACAGTTTAATTCGTTTACACTGAACTTAGTTTTACTGAACTTCGTTTTCAGTGTGATTAGTGAAATCAGCCCTTAATCTATTTAATCTAAAGTATTTTATTTTAAACATTTAACAGTTTTCTGAGAATAGATAACTAAATACGATTTCATTAATTATATCAAGGAAAGTTTGAACTAAGTTTGCTCCTTAGTGATTAGTTTCGCTCCCGAATTTGTTCCGTTGATGATTAAATTAGTTGAATTAAGCACATCCTTACTCTGAGTAATTGATACAGATTGATTGTTTAGATACTTATAATTAGGGTTGACAACCCGTGAAAAATTGTATCCTCACGCGTTTTCATACCAAAGGATTATGGTGCGGCCAGGATCACGGTTACAACAGAGCTTCCAGAGTTTCTTACCACACGATATAATCAATCTGAATAAATAAAGGACAACTAATTTATGTATCACTTCACAGAAAAACTACTTCATGGATTTCAATGGAAATTGCGCATCTGTTAAAGGAGATTTCTGGAAAATTGTATCCATGAAAAGTTAAATAGAGAGAGAAAGTTAGAATCACATTCGACCATTTTAAAAAGTACATTCTTCAAATGTAATCTTATAGCTGATGATTACATATAGCTACTTCATATGAACAACTTGGATGAAAACCTATGTAATATAAAAAAAAACAAATAAAACAAAGGAGATTGTTCTTAGGAGCTGCTTTTATTAGAGTTCAAGTATTTAAGCTTCATATTCGCACTACTAGCCATTTTTATGTTTGGACGTTTAAAATTGTTAGCATCTCATGAATTTTCTTAACAAGAAGTGACAGGTACTATAAAAGAAAACGAGCAATTACCTGATGGTAAGTGACCGCTGCCCATGAACGTTATCAATACTAGGAGTATTACATCACGCGTTGCCAACCATCACATAAAAGTATTCTATTCACTTAAAGGTTCCGAAGTCGAGTCGTCGTTACAGCCTTTAGTAATTTGTTTCGCATAGACGTTGTACGAGGTAAGTAAAATTTTCGGAATTGCATTTTTTTTATGACATTGGAAGGCAAACAAGCAGACGGATTTCCCGATGGAAAGAAATTCACGCCACCTAGAAACACCAAAGGTGGTAATGGTGCGTTGCCAACCTAAGGCCAGGATGTTAGGCTCTGAGCAAAAGTTAGTTTACCTTACCCTCGGAACCGGAATACGTCATGACGTTATGGCGGCAGGAATAGGTAAGGCGGTGGTACCAATCCTGACGAGTCTTTGCTAAACCCTACCACCTAGTCAGATGTCACGGTGTTAGTGACGGTGAGCCTATGCTCGCCTTTTACGAGCTACCTGGAAAGGAAGGCAAATGGTCTATTCTACAAAGGAGGCCGGACCACCACGGGGAAACGAAAGAACTTTTATACGAACTTATACATATATTTACGCCAAGTCACTTGCGGGGTAAGAAGAATAATTTTTCAATTTTCATACAAACACTCTAATTTGGGGGATTTATTATACCACCATGTCTTCATAACGAGTAACTCGAGCGGTTTGATTAGGCAATGCCAATCTACGGGGGTGGGGGGGGGTGCATGGTGGTAGAGGACCTCAAACCTTCCCCAGAACTTTGCACATTATGAATGGGGTAAACACGTTATTAAAAGGTAGGTAAATAATTCTAATAATGGTCATGGTATACATTAATTACTTATTGTTAATGGATTTATTTTAGAAGTTGTAACTTTGTATAAAGTTTTATCACTGGTTATTAGGTCGGCTCCGAAATTGTTGTATCCGTAATTAAATTAGTCAAATTAAGCACATCTCTTCTAGGTTTAATTAAGATAAATCGATTTGTGATTCGACGTTTGTAATAAGGGTTGGCAGACAGTTGAACGAGATAACTTATTTTGTACACCATATTAGCGTTAACTTATTAAATAATACTAGCTGTTTGCCAGTGATTCCGTCAACGTCGTCAATATTCGTTAACAGCAACAATTTTCATACAAATTTTCATCCTCTATTAAAGTCCTTTGGGAGTATTTTTTTTTTGCAAAAATATAGCCTAATTATGAACTCAAATCTTCAGTTATAAGCATATCAAATTTCATCAAAATCAATCCAGGATTAGCTGCGAAAAGACAACGTAAATACAGACTGACTTTTACATTAATTACGAGTATAACATTAGCATTCCGATGTGAATACCCCATCGACCGCTGGTGGTAAGGTACTTGCACCTAAGATAGCCCAATTCTTAAGATGGCCCATTTTCAATATTATGTATTTTTTAAAGTTAGAAAGAGTTGAAATTACTACCTGCGGAACATGGTAACTTTTAAACTCTTTCAAACTTTAAAAAATACAGAATAACTATTGAAAATAGCCCATCGTAAGAATTGGGCTATCTTAGGTGCAAGTACCCGACCACCAGCGGGCGACGGGGTATTCACATCGGAATGCTAATGTTATAATTAATGTAAAAGTCAGTCTGTATGTACGTTGTGTTTTTGCAGCTAATCCTGAATTGATTTTGATGAAATTTGATATGCTTATAGTTCATAATTAGGCAAAATATATTTATATATATTATCTATATATATTTTTGCAAAAAAATAACCCCAACAGACTTTAATAGAGGATGAAAGTTTGTATGAAAATTGTTGCTGTTAACGAATATTGACGACGTTGACGGAATCACTGGCAAACAGCTAGTATTATTTAATAAGTTAACGCTAATATGGTGTACAAAATAAGTTATCTCGTTCAACTGTCTGCCAACCCTTATTACAAACGTCGAATCACAAATCGATTTATCTTAATTAAACCTAGAAGAGATGTGCTTAATTTGACTAATTTAATTACGGATACAACAATTTCGGAGCCGACCTAATAACCAGTGATAAAACTTTATACAAAGTTACAGCTTCTAAAATAAATCCATTAACAATAAGTAATTAATGATACCGTGACCATGATAAGAATTATTTACCAATTTTAATAACGTGTTTACCTCATTCATAATGTTGAAAGTTCTGAGGAAGTATTTGGTTTGATACCACCTGAGTTTCACCTTCAGACGTCGGAGTATTAAGACCGACAGAGCTTAAGGTTTTATACCGACCTTCCTGATGTGTGGTCATCCTCTACCATGCAATTCCGAAAATTTTACTTACCTCGTACAACGTCTTTGTGAAACAAATTACTAATGGCTGTAACGACGACTAGACTTCGGAACAGAATAGAATACTTTTATGTGATGGTTGGCAACGCGTGATGTAATACTCCTAGTATTGATAACGTTCATGGGCAGCGGTGACTTACCATCAGGTACTTGCTCGTTTTCTGTTATAGTACCTGTCACTTCTTGTTAAGAAAATTCATGAGATGCTAACAATTTTAAACGTCCAAACATAAAAATGGCTATTAGTGCAAATATGAAGTTTAAATACTTGAACTATAATAAAGGCAGCTCCTAAGAACAATCTCCTTTGTTTTATTTGTTTTTTTTTTTATATTACATAGGTTTTCATCCAAGTTGTTCCTATGAAGTAGCTATATGTAATCATCAGCTTTAAGATGACATTTGAAGAATGTACTTTTTAAAATGGTC
>NJDC01003920.1:0-29715 GCA_002245475.1 Calephelis virginiensis
CCATTAAACACTTCCGGAGGCGACTATCAACCAAAATCAAATCTATTATACTCATAATCATTCCTTCTCCATGTATACGTATGTGTGTCCTTATGCTGAAACATTGTGTTAGACACAAGGAGATTTCTTTCCACACATAAATCTACAATATGCTTACCAGCATCATTCACTCTCTTATCACCATAGGGTCCAAGAACGGTCTCGTTACCGTCCCGCCCTGTCCCCACCCAACCATTCAAGTCACCACACATAATCACTTTTTCATTTCCTTAAACCATATCCAGAACATCCCTTACAGAATCCCAAAACTTTTCCAGGTCATGAGTCGCCGACGAGTTGACCGGAGCATAGGTTGCTACTACAAAAACTCGCGTGACTCTTAGTTTAATACGGACCCAGAGCAGTCTCGGACCAATCAAACCATACTCTTTCAGGCCTGAGGCTAAGCAAGACATAAAATGATACCTATACCAGCGCTGGCGTGATCGCTCTGTAATACACCAGACCAAAGAGCCAACCTGCCACCGGGGAGATCAAAAGTATCACTACCTTTTCGCTTAGTCTCCGTTACACACAGTAAATCCAGGCATCTCTCATCCATTACATTAATCAATTCCTTCATCTTCGCTTCCATTCCCCCTCTCACATTCCACGTGCCTGTTTGACACTCTCCACTCCTCGATTCGCCTGTACGGGCCTGGCGTGATGGGTGGCGGCCCCCATCGCCGCATCTGCCTCTTTTCGTACCGACGAGGGCGGATCGGTACGCGTCGCCTCCAGGGAACGCCCTAGCCCGCTCTGCGGTACTTTTTCGGGCCAGAATTGCAGTCCAATGGACTGGCAGGGATCGCGACGTGCACTCTTCTGGCCAATGAACGAAAATAAGAGTATCTTTCTAAATTCGTATATATGCCTATTATGTACATTCAACGACTATTTACGAGCTCTCCGCATATGGCCGGATCTATTTATTAGAATTCCATTTATCAATTTCATCCAGATCATAAAATATGGTTAAACACTTAGTAATATTGTTTTTTTTATGTTTATAAACTAGCCGATCCGGCAAAAGTTGTTTTGCCATATAACTATTTAATGACGATTGATCAGTTATCGACCCGGGATAAAAAATGGTTAAATTACTAAAATGACTATTAAAAAAAAGGGTTGGTGATAAAAGGGTGAAAATTTAGGGTTGTATGTACTTTTATATGCTGTATCATAAAAAAATAAAAACACAAAGTTTAGTCTGAAAAATACAAAAAAAAATTAGGGGTGGACCACCCTTAACATTTAGGGGGATGAAAAATAGATGTTGGCCGGTTCTCAGACCAACTCAATATGCTCACAAAATTTCGTGAGAATCAGTCAAGCCGTTTCGGAGGAGTTCAAGTTCGAAGCCCGTGACGCGAGAATTTTATATATTAGATGATATAACATTGATTTCTAATTCAAACAGTTTGATCTATCGTAAGTTTTACAAAAACCAACATATATAATTGGCTGCTAAACTGTATATCAACTGTAATCCTAAATAATATGAACTTGCATTTGAGTTAATCAAAAGCCGTATTATTAGTAAACATAGAATAAAGTAGTCCATGGGTTAAATTGACACTATTGCACTCTAAGACTCAACACATACGTGCGGAGGTCCTTAACGGAATGCCGTCTCGAAATTTCGTAACGAAATTTACACAAGCGTTAGTTTTTTCAATTCGGAATCCAAAGTTTATTGTAACGGTGTTGTAATTGTGTGCACATTGAAGAAAAAAAATTACGCCATTACCATGTGTCACCCTAAAATGGCTTTCTTCGGTGTACGTTACTTACTACTTATCCGACTAAATTCGAATGACTATAAAACAGCGGCGTTTTCATTCATAGTAATGACCTTCTTTATTGAACGTATTATTGCATGTACAGTCACGCTCAAACGTTTGTTGGTGATTAATTATATGACCAAATTTAGGGAGCTAATTAAAAAATATACTAATAAATGCATTGTGTGCCCTTTTCAAATTATAAACCTTGTACGTATGATAATTAATATTTTTACTTTTTTGACCGCCTGGCTAACCGCGAGTGGCTAACGTATACGCCTAACTACGCTGACCAATACGCGAGGTTCGGGTTCGATTCCCGACGTTGGCAGGCATTTGTGTGATGAACATTAAGATGTCTGCATTTCCGGGTCTAGGTGTTTTCAAATATATTCTACATAACTATTTATTTCTATGTATTAGAATCGTTGACTAACACCCCTAGCACAAGCATATAATTTGCTTACTTTGGGGTTAGATTCAATTCGTGTGACTTGTCCAGGGATATTTATTTATTTATTTATAATCGTAATTCTTTAAGAAATGGCATCAGATCACAGAAAAAATCCTAAGTATAAATATACGAACACAAAAAGTTTCTTTTTTGTACCTTGTATAATTTAAAATCACAGATCAGTTGCCGTTTAAAAAAAATACACTTTTCTTCGTTAACGAAAATTCCCCATAGTGTGGGAAGATCCGTTGATTCTTTCGGATTCGCTGCTTTCGTCATTTCAAAACAAAATTCCGTAAAGTTATGTAGGTACGTATATATGGCGGACCCAATGCAGACTATAATGTCAAGTTAAACATTGAAGTACTTTAGTCAGTGTTTATCCCTGCTGATAGTATATTAGTACCAGGTATTTCAGTAACGACAGCAACCAGATTTCGCTTTAAAGCCTATATTATTCTAACATTAATTCGATAAGCCGTTGCTAGACTTATACAGTGGAATGGAGGTAGATATCCACATTAATTCTAAATATGAACTTACATTTAAACTTAAACAATTACAGCTTTATCTCACAGTGAAGGCTTTACGGTCAAAGACAAGTTGCAAGTTTAACACGAACTTTACTAAACTTTAAGTCTAAACATTGTTGGGATCGTTGCAAAATTATGGCGGCCTTTCGTAAAGTTTTCAATAAGGCACTATTACCCCGAAGAGTGAACATGAGCATCGTACCTATCATAATCTATACAATATTTTCTTCGTATTTAAGCAATAGACATATAGAAACTTTTTTAATTTTTTGTTTAAGTTTTTGGCATAGGCACTTTTTAATAATCAAGTTTAAATTACCCGATTTAACAAAATCGTGCTTAAATTTTTAACAAATAGTCATATGACGTCATAAAAAGTCATGTCAAGCTCTTGGGTGAAACAGTGGCTTCCTTACCCAAGATCATTTAGAAAGATTTGGCGGCAACGAGGAAATACAAGATACACCAATTTCTTCACGAATTATCCACTTGTATATTTAACTAAACAAAAATGTACAACATATCACCAACATTTACTAATTTTACTCAACATGTAGGTACCCGAAATTCAATAATTACAAAAAAATTGCTACCATCTTTTCCTTGAATAGCGCCAAAACTCCTTTTGACGATTTGTTGAAGGTGATTACCGTATTAACGGAATTGAAAGGCATACAGTCAGGTTTTCTGATGGCAAGGAATACTAGTCGCCTTAAGACTCTTCACCGTCTTAATAAAAAAACAAAAAATGTAAAAAGTAGGAAAAATCTGAATAATTAAATATAATTAATTGTATCCGTGATAAACTATACAATTATAATAGTTAGCTGAAAATTTTAACGTTTTGTGTAGGTAACTACACCTATAAGTTTTGTTTGAAAAGTTAAGAGGATGATTAGTACAAGAAATGAAATTTTGGACTGGGAGAGGGAGACGATTTATTAAAGACAAAGTGAAAATGACCAAGTTAAAAAAGTTTGGGACATTGTTGAAAATCTTTAGGTTATGACAAAAATTAACATTGGCTTTCATATGTAAAAAATTGACGGGATATATCAGCTCTGTCATAAGGAAAATAAGGAGTCAATGAATATATTACTTTAGAAAAATAACTGGTCTTATACAAGAAAAAAAAACGAAAAGAGTAAAATATGCATAATATACAAATATACAAAATATAATAAGAACTTTATATTTATTCCGTTATTGCTCTTACGTTACACAGCAATTTCCTAATTTAGAAAAAAATGAAGAAACATTTAATGTGACGGAAAAGACAGCTTGGCCTATAGGTCGCAATATTTTTGTAGCTTTCAAACTTAAAATTAAGTATTTCTTTCAGAAAATCGTTAGAAAACTTATCTTAAGAATTCTGTTTGAAAGAATGCGATATCCTATGTTCGGGAATATGAACTCAATGTCAAATTTGTCTATCTTTACTTTATCACTAAACCATGTAGCTGCATGGACTATCTTTACATTAAAGATCAAATTCGAAGTAGTTTACTCAATCTCTTTTCCATCTTATAAAAAGTAAATTTGTGTAATGTCAAGACAAAGTTATAGTAAAGTTACACTCGTAATAATCTACGTTTATTAAAAAGACTACATTGGAATATATACCGCGGCTATGGTGTTAAATTTTTTTACGTAATTTTACCAGATAATCCACAACTGTAACACATCAATGGCGAGCAACAATATTATGGAGGCATCAAAAGGTGACGGAGGAAGGTGAGGCGATTCGTCGCCAAACACTACCGTATGATCTTGGTCATGGCGTTAGTCACAAATGAACGAATAAATATAATGGATAAGTTACACAAATTAAATCTAACCCCAAAGTAAGCAAATTATATGCTTGTTTTATCGGTGTTAGTCAACTATACTAATACATAGAAATACTTTAATAGATACCAGAATAAATTTTATAAACATCCAGACACGGAAATGCAGACATCTAAAAGTTCATCACACAAATGCCTGCCCCCATCGGGAATCGAACCCGAGCCTTGCGGTTGGTCGGTGTAGTTCCATTTCTTATTGGGGGTGATTGATTTATTTTAATTTTATCTTATTTACTCTCATTACTAACGCAAGCAGTTAAACATCCCATCGAGAGGTTGGCAACGCATCATTTGCTATAATAGTTTTTGTATAAGAGTATTTTTACCATCAGAAGATAACGTTCATCTTTCGTCTGTTTATTTGCTAACAAACATTTTCATCAAGTATCAGGGTTCAAGAGAATGGATGCTTATACCACATATACTGTACGATAATGCTAGAGGTAGCTCTACAATACTCAGCTCTGGAGAAAAGTATATTGAAGTGGGGGTGCTTGTATTTTAATTGTGATTCTATCTTAATATATGCATCGAAATTTCATTTTTGTCCTATAGCTAATATTTTAAACAACTACTCAGAGGTCAAAATGTATTCATGCTACAGCAGTAGAAAACAATTTGTATTTTTTGGATTCCGTAACCAAATGGCGTAAAACGTAACAATTCTTTAAGATTCTATAAGTACTTTTTTTGTTCTTATGTGTTTTTTTTAATTCTTATTATAATTATTTTTTCACATTAGTTTAGTTAGTAGCCCGTCCGTATGTCACAGTCACTTTATTCCCAATCTATAAGGACTACACAGTTGAAACTTGGTATAAAAATAGATTAAGGGAGGGCACTGGAGGGCAAGGAACTATTTTTTTATGAAACTATTCATTTTAAAGCTTTAAAAATGACAGAGGTTTCCAAAACCATTTTTTCTTAAAGCTAATCTTTTGAAAGATACAAACTTCCACGGTAGTAAAATATTTTTAGGAACTGTATGCTGTATGTCTAAAAAAACAATCTAAGAAAAATTACTTCAACCAAATAAAGTCAACACTTTTCATGATGTAGATCATTTTCAAAAGAAAATACAACTGTGTGTCCTCTACAAATACTATGGAAAACAATGTCGTTTTTTCTGGTGAACATTTTTTACGGCCATTTCTGACACCTACAGCCAGTTACTTAAATGCACATCAATTTTAATTTAAGATTTAAAAAAGTAGTATCTTTACGCCCATATCCCCGAAGAGGTAGGCAGAGGTACAACCAAGGCACCCACGACTAGCCGAAGATACTAAGTCCCACAATGTGATAGGTGGCAAGCCTATCGCCAACCGGGCACAATTCCAATCCCGACCAACATTTTTTTTATTAGAAAATAGGAAAAATCCAATTTTCTTTTTGTTGGCCGACCCGGGATTCGAACCTGGGACCTCATGCAGTCAAGTCCAACACCCGGACCGCTAGACCACAGAGGCGATTATTTAAGATTTATCTCTCGATAACAGCTGTTTAACATGAGCTCGGTTTTAGGACACCTGAGTAAAATGTCATTTTTGTTTGGCTCATTATCTGAAAATCCTCTATCGATCTCTCGAAACATTAACAGTAAATTAACAGTAAATTATTTTCCACATATTGTTACGTAATTGCTGGTTTGCTTGGCATTTCAGAAACTATCTGGTAGACAAATATCATTTGCCACTAGGGCCCTACCCTTCAAAAGCGAATACGACTCGCAATTAATCACTTTTTTCATTACAGTGTGATTTAATCTATCGGCTCATCTTATCATGTTTATAATATTCAAAAGTTTCGATTCAAATTGGTGAGTGACAAAAGTCAACTGTCGCAAACAACTATTCGTGCAATTTCGGGAACAAATGTATATCACTTGTTTAGGACACTGATCGTCTATTTGAAATTAGCACAAGTCGTGATCGGGTGCGACGAGAAACAGATCGTTTAAGTTTGTTATCCTTTACATGCACTTAGCGACATCTTTACCCGCGATTCCAACATTAAGAGTGCTTTCACCCGAAAAACCGACGTGCATCATGCACCTCTCTAAAAATAGTACGGTGTAGAGGATAAAGTCGAAACGTTTCTATTCGTCGACGAATAGAAAAACAAGAGATCATTATTTATTAGTTAGTTAACTAATTTGGTCGAGTGCCAACGACGCGGACGCTACGCTCTCGCGACTCCGGATGAAATTGTGCGTTCACGCGATATTACCGCCGCCGTCCATGAATATTCACTGCTTTTATGAAACTAATCTTGCGAATATTAAGGTGACGGCGGGCAGCCATTCTTCATCATTGTTCCTTGGTGTTGTTTTGGGGTTCCTTTGAAGCATATAGAACTTTGTCTATACCTACAACTATTTTTAAAATTCGAATATTTGAAAAGTGAGGAACAAAAAATTGTTACGGAGATTGTTTTAACATTACTGTCCAATTGCCAATAAATTTTGTCATCAATCAAAAAAACCCTGCAAATAAGTGTTTAGCACCCGCCATTGTCGTTTTCTGGTTTGTGTTTTGTAAGCCTAACCATATCTTTTAAAATTCTTATATTTCAGGATTTGATGGGATTTCTTCTGCCTCGTTTCTGTCTATTAGCCATCTAATATAATATATATTAGCTTATTACATGAATCCGGTGTAACGGTACTGTAACAAGAGACGCAGAATGCGGTGGCACCGCCACGGACAAACACGACCGTCTCCACTTGAAATGTTAAGGTGAAAAACGTTAGCATATTTTGGATAATTTACCATCCGGAAGTTATTGAAGATCCATCAGAAACACATTAGCGTCGCGTTTGCCAAGTGGGTACGTATGGCCCCGCGATTGTTTTCGCTGCGAGCTTTTCTTCTCAAATTATATCTATTATCACCAGTGACTTTACAATACACTTTAAAGCGAATCTGCATTTTTGCTTATTTTACAACTCTTTATTGCGTTAATGGGCACCGGCAATTGACAGAGAAGGGGCAGAGGAGAGTAATGGGACCTAAACAGCCATAACATACTAGCAGCCCGTCCCGGCTTCGCACGGGTGGACAAATATATTTTTTTCTCCTAGAAATAACGTATCCAATGTTCATCAGGAATAATGTTGGCTTCTAATGGTAAAATTTTTTTCAAATCAGTCCAGTAGTTCGGAGCCTATTCAATACCAACAAACGAACAATCTAATCTTTCCTCTTTATTAAAAAAAAAGTATCTTCCACATAAACGAAGCGATAGGCAGAGGCACAACCATGGCACCCACGACTAGCCCAAGATACAATCACAATCCCACAATGTGATAAGTGGCAAGCCTATCGCCAACCGGGCACATTTCCAATCCCGAGCAACATTATTTATTAGAAAATTGGAAAAACCCAATTTTCTTTTTATTGCTCGACCCAGGATTCGAACCTCATCGGTATCGTTCCTCTTTATTATTGTTAGAATATCACTACATAGTATAAAAAGAAGTTTAGTTTTTAGTTTTAGAAAACTTTGTAAATTTCAAAGACCTTGAAAAAGAAAAGAGATGTTTAGTTTCAGCTCTATGTGCAGGGGGTGTGTAGGGTTTTATAAAACTTTTGTATAAAACCTTAAAACGGTTCTTAGCTGTTATACACTCAGTCAAAAAATATCGGGAATGGATTATTTGTTTATGGTTCCAAATTCAATTTTTTGTTTTTTGTTGTTGTTGTTAAATAGCGTCAGTGCGAGCGAGCTGCAAGCATGTAGAGCCAAATGTTTATTACATTGATTTAAATTATTTTATTGCATTAATAAAATATGCCGCGTCAATGATGACAGAAAACAGAAGGCTGGTGTATTTTAGTAACACGAACCTATAAATAACATCATAGTTACTCAAGCAAAGGATAAATAATAACTCAATGGTCGTAACTTTATGAAGAACTAAATAAATAAATATTACGAATTTAATTACGAAAGATATACATACTCATTTAGTAAGTATATTATCTAATATCTTTATTATAATAAATTATCCGTCAATTTCACATGTTTCAGGATTGTAGGTGTTGTTGTGTTGAGTGGGTGTATGGATGGACTGCGGTGCGATCGATATAATCCCGAATATGTTATCTTAAACACAATCTTAGAATATAAAAGACCCATATAGTAGAAAATTTAATTTTAACTGAAATTTAAGTTAAGTTATATCTGTTCTCACGATCCTTGAGAAGTTGCACAAGTACATTATAAAACATTTACTAAACTAACTAAACATTACTTTTGTTAAAAGTCTGCCTACACTTTTTTTATTTATTTTAAAACATTGTCATTTTATTGATAATGTTGACAGGTACAGGCAGGCACATAATTGTATAGATTTTGTGGTGATAAGAAATACACATCTCTAACCAACATCAGACATAATAATGTCGCCAAATTGAAGTGCGCTGGTAAATGATAAAATATGATTGTTTATTTACAGAATATGGGTAATATTTTAATGTTGCAAAAAATCTGTATACAAGTTTGAACATATTCCACCAAAACACCCTACGCCTTTTGAGTAGTTTTGCCGAACACCCTTCGTAACAAAATTTTAGGCTATGTCAGTCACACTTTGGCCCAAAGAAAATAATGTCATTATGGCATAACCAAGTCTCATGACCAGGTCTTATGACCAAGTGTGTAGTCGGTAGCCCCAGTAATGCCAAAATGAAAGTTTCTTAATAAAAAATATTAATATAAAAATACTATATACATATATTATTTAATAATACTTACTAACAAGTATTATTACAAGAGTTTGTCCACCCAGGATTAACGCTCTGACGCGCGACTATACTAGTTAAGGAACGAATTTGTAAAATGTGTAGGCTCCGTTCACAGTGACCCAAACAAGAACATTGGATACTTTTTATTTGTTAGAACGTGCTCAAAACCGCGGATAACAGCTAGTTATAAGTGATTACTTTATGTTAAAAAATTAAAATTAAATTTGGAAAATCATACCACAGTACAATTATAGTGCCCTAACCCCTATCGCAATATCGACCTAATATATCCGACGAGTCGACCGACCGGTTAGACAATCGCAACGGGTGTTCATTCCCAATAAATTCAACATTGGTAAATAGGTATAAGTTTTTATGTAAATATATTTCGTTGCTTAATTCCAACTACCTACTTTATAAATTTAACTATCCAGTTGCCCAGAGAGCCGACTAGGAAAGACATTACATTGTGGTAAACATAGGATAGGTCATTATTTTTTTCAGTAACTATCTATTTTTATAAGTAGTAAGGCATAAGAGATCGAATAAACTGAAATCTAATGACGCCATGTTATTTTTTTCGAAAATTGCAATCTGCGCATATAAAGTGCGCATACACAGATCGACCAACTTGTCACATGTTGACATTGGCAATGCTATTAATAGAAATGCTGTCATATTGTATGGAATAAGACGTCTGCTCTGTCTCGTTCTCCCACAATATATAAACTTGTCGAACAACAAATCCGAAGGAATCTGTTGAAATGTGACAGGTAGCTGAATGTCCGGTTACAGAAGTATATCTATGTGTATTGTGTGCATACCTACTATAAACACAATCTTGCGCGTAAATGCGACGATGGGGCGCGTCGTCTCAGCTTAGACTATCTATACTATCGTTTTTAAAAAACTATAAAACAAACATACAAATTGCGCTACTTAGTAAGCTATTTGATTATCTTTATTCACAAAATAAAGTCGGGTTTCTTAAAACACTTACTCGTAGAAATCGTGACCTGCAAGACCAATCTTAAATTTATTTAGTTTTTTTGAATTCGGCCTTAGCCCTGAACAGCCATGTCTTAGAAAAAGTCTTAAAAAAATAATTGAACAGCTAAGATAGAAAATACGTAGAAGTCGTTGGGAAATAAGTTGGCAGGATCAGCCAATAAAACATTAAAACACAAGTCTGATATTTATCTATGCATAAATAGTTATTTTAAAGAAAACATATTTCTTTATAATAAAATCGAAATGTATACACGTATTACTTGCTTAAGGTAAGAAACGAAGTGGCCTGTTGAGACGAATTTATGATGGTGCGTGCTTATGCATTAGTGGCATACAAATAAAAAAAACTTGATAAATTAGTGCAATCACTATTTTAAGTGGTATTTAAAATTTCAAATATGTATTTGTTTTTGCCATAAGATTATGTGTGAGCACCTAACGAGGTCGATGCCAAACTGCACTTATTTTGCTTTTCGCATTCCTGAATACAGGATTTCCTAAATTCCTCAATAAAACTATGCAACGGTTTTGATGCGGCTATAACGGTTGTTTAGATCATTTATTCCCGTAGGTTTATAATATACAACACGTTCTAGTTTAATATTTGTACAGTAGAGAAAATTCCATATTTTGTGACGAAGCCGTCAAAAAATGATTTTCGGTCGCTTACAGCGCATGCATGTCATAAAAAGGCCTAGGCTAATATAAAGTCCGCGATAGCATATATCCACCTCCTAAGGTTGCCTCACAGTAACCACTTTTATCTCAAAAAAAATATGTTATTATAATTTTGCGTGTTATTTTAAATTACAGCTTTAAAATTAAACGCAACTGAAAAAATGCTTGCAGCGAAGCGGCTTGCATCCCTCCGCCTACCCCTTGTGTCGCTTATTGCTTATGATATGCGCCGAATTGTTGTTAGGTCCAATCCTCGAAATGTGTGGAGTTCGACCCTATTAGAAATGCCCATAAGGAACCTGCATCTTATATCTTCAATTTGCATAAAAGGAAAGAGTAATTAAATAAACATGTATGAATTACGATATTCCAAAGCTAGCAAGAAAGTTTTACGGTATAGCGAAAGGGGAATTGTTTTACTCTGAGTTTAACGCGTACAAAGCCGCAGACAAAAGCTAGTAGTTAAGAAACGCTGAAAATCAGTGTTTACCTATCTACGGACTTGTGATGCTGAGAATTTGACTCCCGGCTTCATTAAAAATTTGCGCTAATCTGAATAGGGTTACAATCAAACATTCTCATCGCAATACCAATCACGAGTATTAGTAACACATTTTAGGCAAGGTATTTTATATAAAAAATATAACTTTCGCATCGCCACTATAGCCCATTATACTGTATGTGCACTACACTATTAGTTTTATACGCGTTAGTTTCGTTTTATTATCCGTCTCTAGTCTCCTTCATTTGGTTGGACCAGCCAGTATATTTTTTAAATTTGTTTTTGATGGACTCGAGGTTATTGTTTACTTTTGACAGTATGTTAAAGGCCTAAGATAAGCTTAGTTGGAACTATGGAACATTTTGTCGACATGTTAGGAGATATGAATACACTTTGACTTGGACACAATGGACCGCGAGAATCGAGCCTTGTGACGATTGTCATGCAGACAAACTAAAAGGGGAAGAAGAGAGGCGGACTCCCTAGTGATTGACTTATAGCTGTGAATTATAAGTGAAGGAAGCAGCACACGTTAGGAAAAGGTGCAAAATGTGTCCTACTTAGACCTACTGAATATCTTATATTTTTATTAAATTTCTGAAATTGTTTCCATTTCATACAGTATTATTAAGAAATAAGTACCAGTGAAAGAAACTTTGGGTTGGTGATATACGCGTCCGAGTAGAAATTTACGCTGACCCAAACGGAAGATATGCAATGCGAGTCCTCACAGGAAGGGTTGAGTGGCGACAATCTAAGGAGGATATCTCGGGAGACAATCGGGAGTTATGCCCGAAGGCGGGCGGGGCGCTAAACAACGGTCTTCCCGCCCCTTCTTTATATTTTCTTACTGCGTTCGCCGGCTGGCGGCGCGGCCGGGCCCCTTACACGCTCGCTCGCTCACTAATTGCGCATTCTTCGCATAGTTTAGCCCTCCCGGCGTAACCCCCCACCCCGGACCACGTGAAGCCGTGCGCCGACGAAACTTTCGTGCTCTGAGGATATTGAGCGGTTTTGAATGTCTTAACTCACGAACGTTCTTGTAGCGATGCCGCCGGAGCCGGCTCCGTACGCCAACTGTTTCCGACGGCTCACCGCAACATTTGAACACTACATTACTGATCAGTTGCAACTTGCATCTAAGGCACGACTAACTCTTCTTGAAGAAAGGTATAAATAGTTTAATCGATCTTGTGATTACCAGGTGCTCTCACTACTATTACCGCAGGTTGGCAGACGGCACCAGTCTGTTCTGTGGAACAAGTTTCCGAAAGGAAACGGTTACATCGAATTTGCTTACACAACGAAATATTCGTGACATGGTGCCGTCAACTGATTTGGTGTCATTCTGAAGTATTTAAAGTTTTTGTCGAATCAAAGGCAGTTACTCTTAAGCACTTATTGTCATACACAGTACACAGTAAAGTCCAAGTTTGACGTAGACAAAAACTTAAAAAGTTCCTTAAAACGTCCCGTGGTCCGAACTCTGGTCGAGTAGTTTCATGATGCAGAATAGTGTGTAATATTCGTTGACATAAGAGTAGTGACATATGACTGCTTATACTGCTGTTAACTAAAGCAACAAAAGAGCAACAAAGACGTTTCGTAAGGGAGTCCATTGACAAAGCAAGCGATGGGAACTATCGGAGTCGGCCAGAGCCCAGGGGTGACGCACTTCAGAGACGCTAGATTAAAGCTCGGGCCGACACGTCCACAAGTAATGTGGTCATATATTGTCCGGACGAGACGCGTGTCCGCAATTATGTACCGTATTTTTACATCTCCCATCCCTATAGTACAGACGATCTAACTTTATTAAAGCTATAAATTTGTACTCATGAATTTCAATAGTCACATCAATTTTTCATAAACGACATTTAATTAGGCCTGTGTTTTATAAAATCATTAACATAAATAAAATCAATCGATTTCATTTACTTTTTAGTCGTTTTCTCCTTAACCCCATTACATTTTAGCAATGAATTTTGGAAAAGATAAATTATGTTTTTGCTGTAATTTTGTACATAAAGGTTATGAAAAAAGGTAAGTCTAAAACTTTGTAACAAGTGACAAATAAATTGATGCATCAAAACGAATAAAATTGATTGATAATTCACGATAACTAGTACATATAACTGTGGTCTACCGGTCCGGTGTTGGACTCCACTTCCACATGAAGTGGAGTCCAACACCGGACCGGATTCGATTTCTGGGTCGAGCAACAATAAAGAAAATTTGTTTTCTTCTATTTTCTAATAAAAACAACGTTGCCCGGGTTGTATGTCTGCTTGGCTGTAAGATTGCCACCTATCAAATTGTGGGACTTAGTGTTTTCGGCTAGTCATGGGTGTCCGGCTTGTTCCTCTGCCTACCTCTTCGGGGATACGGGCACGAAGATACTTTGGTAATCTGTGCGAAACTGCGAAAAATGCGAAATACATAAACCCTCGTCGCTATCCCCGCATTAAAGTGAATATTAAACGGAAGATAATAAAATAACGATTTCTATCGTCTAGCCCGTTTAATCTCAACTTCATTATAATACACATTAAAAGGATTATTTCCGGCGCAGCGATAAGATTAAAACGGCACAAATTTCTTTCCGTCTATTAAATCACTTAAGGTGGACACATCGCTTGCGGTAGATTTGTTTAGCAATTCCATCCACAGTGTCCTCCCTACTGTCGGCCAGTCCTTTAATTAAAACCGGGACGTGTAATGTTGAAGCTCGACGTAAACTTAATGTTGGTCCACTGGCTAATGGTCCAGACGGAGGCCTTTAATTGTTTCACGTCAATTCCCTTGCGTAACGTGTGATACGAAGCTCTCCGAAAAGGTGCAGTAATGTGGATTTATTTTACTATTCCCTACTAAATAAGGTTCACGAGCGACAACGCGTCTGTGAGACCCCTAACCTTGCGAGTGTTGTGAGAGACGGTGATCGCTCACCATCACGAGACGATGTTAAATGCTGGTTTGTGCAATAAAAAAAACAAGACATCTACATATAGTCATACGAGTATGCTGTATGGCTTCGTATGTATGAAAGATTTTGCGTTAGAATTTTAATAAATAACTTGCCAACCTGCCGAAATTCGTATTGCTTGATATTAATAGCTACTAACAGTCTATATAGATAAAAGCATTGTTTTTCCTATTTTCCCAGAGAATTTTCCAGGTTTTGTCTTTTCATAAGAACCTTCTCATGAAAATAACTAACACACAAGAAAAGAAGTAGCAAATTTGGGTGATCCGTTAAGGAGCGCGATGTGATGACTACGCAAAATGGAGGATTAATTTTTACTTGAAGACCTTTGAAGTTTTGCATAATATATTATATCGCGTAATTAACAAAAACATCTTCATATTCTTTGACGTTTGCATTATTTGAGGTCAACCTATATGCTACATCAACATAAAACATTTCACGATCAAATCGCTCGGGTGTTATTCGAAGAGTCTCCGAAACCGGCGTGTTTGCATAAAAAGCGTAATAAATGTGGAGGAAGCCAGGCAGGTCCGCAAGGATCGTGAAGTTTGGCACTCAATACTTTGTAAGGGATTTGGCGTGAAGATATGTATGTATGTTACAAAAACCAAACCAGTCATAGTAGACATAAATAGTAAAAAACTGTTAAGCATTTTTCGGTTGTAGGCCGAATTATGCAAGTCAATAAATCAACTTTTTTAGAAAGTTCTATCTAAATTTCCCGTAAAAGCAAAACAAGTAATTATCACTGAACTGTAAACGATAATGTCCAATTTCCCAATACCGGATTAAATAAAAAAGGGGTACATAAAATATAATGTTTCAAAAAACAAGAGGCTAAAAACTTAAGAGATAGTAAAGATTCGGCACGGCAGTGATAGAGCTAAATCCGGAGACACGATCGACTTGGCAATATTCCTAATGCCGTGGTCGTAAACGATGCTCACTATTATAAACTTTATTCATTTCACTCTTGAAATTTACCGAGACATTAGCTGGGAACATGAAAGATTAAGATTGGCCGTTAATTTGCTTAAGAAAAAGGTTTATTTTGGAAGTAACAGTCACGTCGCGTTAACGAGCTTCCTTATTTACAATTGGACGTGTAAAAATGCTTCTTCCATTCAGTTTCATCTAGATACATTTGTTTACTATAAGGTAAATATTTGCTATTAAACCGCCTTCCAAAAACGAGAACTTCTTAAGTCGGCTTTGTGAGTTTTTTTTTCTCTGTATATTATCTAAAAACTTTTAAATTAATGTCATTTTTATTTTTTTAAAGTTTTTTTTGTCTTTCGGTTGGTTCCAGTTAAACTTGAGATCCGACAAGTGGTTACTCAGCGATGGCGTAATAATGAAAATGATGCTAGTTTTTGCCACTTACTATGTAACCCAAATTTAGATTATTTATCCTACAGCGCACCGTTAACCAGATTTCACTGATTGGATCCGCGATAAAATTCAACCTTCAACACCTTAATACATATAAAAAGCAAACTACCTAGAACATGTTTTTAAACAAGCATTTGTCTTGAACACCCATAACGTTCACGTAACCAATTGTATTTGCGTCAGTTTTATTTCATTGACGTTTGAATTCAGTTATGTCATTATAATGATTTTCTTTGTTACTATTATTTCGCATTTGAAATATTATAGATGAAATTAAGGTCAATTTAACTTGTAATTTTATACACATATTGTTTTTCGTTTCAACAACAACAAATATTTGATTAAGTCCTACCAAATATTATTCAAAAATGCGAAAGTTTGTAAGGAGGAATGGATGGATGTACTCGTATGTTACACTTTGGCGGAAAAACTACTGAAGGGACTTTGATGAAACTTTACAGTAATAACATAATATAGACTGCAATTTATGAATATTTTGTATAACTTGGCACGCGGGCAAAAAGTCGAGAGATAATATTTATCAAATGTTGTAACGTTTTAATCCATTTTTCAATGTAGGTTGTAACTAGATTACGATAATTAAAACCGCGGTAACCGACTTGTGTGTATACACGCTAATATAGATTATGTATTTGAATATGAAACACCGAAATCTCAAATTTTGAGTCTCGTCTTTTAGATTACTGCAGTCCATCAGATGAAGTGGTAAAAAGTGCTGGAGACTCACTCGAATTAGTACTACCTCCTTACTTGTACTACTTGTTCCTGCCGTCACCTACACACCATCTTACTGATTGGAAAGAAACCATTTATATTCTTGATAGGTGACAAATTTCGTATTATCAAGAAATCCGTCTACTTCGTTGTTTTCTTACGAAAATCTCAATAGCTTAAGAATCTAAATCATAAGTGAATATTCGCGACCAATGGATCATTCGCGAGAATTTTAACATTAAAACATGGAATTCTTATCGCTGAGACGTTTCAAATTGATTTTACTTTTATAAAAGTTTACGATAAGACTGTGACGAATATGAAACAAAATTGCTTTTAAAGTTGATAGAAATAAATTGATATTTGATCACATCATTTCTACGAATGTGTTCATAATTATTTAATTCAGCTGTGGATGGAGAGGCTAACAATATCCACACAAGTTGTTTTTTTTATCAACCATAACCACATTGGATCGATTTTTAACGAAACCTGGTTCATTTTTGACCATATATACGTAATTCTTACCCAATAATTTAAACGCAGTAAAACTGCAAAAAACCGACTTCAAATTTGGAACATATGTGGTTTTCTCATGAATGCTAATGTAGACCTGGACCAAATTATAATGGGGCCACCGCGGGAGTATAGGCTTTCAATTAAAAAAACAATTTTGAAAATCCGTCCACAAATACCGGAATACCGGAACATACGGGTCGAATTGAGAACCTTCTCCTTTTTTCGTCGGTTGAACAATTAATCTATATTGCTCTTGGCCATAGCATCACGCATGAGTTCCTTTTTTGGTGTGTTAATAATTGTCAGGAAACGGTTTTATAAAAGAAAAAAACATCGTAATTTTATTTCAACTAAACTAAATATTTATAGGAATGACACGACAAAGTCTGTCCGGTCAGCCAGCTATTGCCGGGTGAAATAAGTAGGAGAGTTGACTTAGTGTTAAAGATTTTTTAAAGCTAGTTGAGTATTTTAGTGTATTAAGAGTAAGCAAACTAGTTTGTTAATTAACTTTTTGAGAATTACTAACCGCCCCGGCCATCCGCCTGCTATTAACGGCTATTAATAATATTGTACTAACTTATGTACATATCTTCAAGTACCTTACCGGACGTGTAAAGTCTCACATGTATAAATACACAGTACACAGTACACACAGTAAGGACCCTATGTATCCCACAATCGAATTTTGCTTTTTTTACATGCAACCCTACCATATATGAGATCCACAAATTCACAGATAACCTTCTGGCCCAAAGTCAGATGCTTCTCCACGGTGTTGTGGAGCTCTTCCAGATCTGACATCGCGTGAAACCAGTTTCCGTCGGACATTCCTTGCATCATCTTTTCAAATCCCGATAACTATTTTCATAGGTAAGAACTTCCACAGCTTAAGGACAAAACAGAAAACATTTTATCTCATACCATACAATATACCATACAAGAGGATACCTTTAGAAAGTACGTAAAACAGTTTGTTTCTAGATAAAGAAACTGTTTTGTGGACATAAATAAATAGAAGTTACTTTTAACTTGCGTGATTGACAACAAGAATGTATTAAATTATTGTAACTTTTATATATTACAACACGAAGCTTTTCGAGAAATCGTAGAAGCTTCACAGATTCGAAAGCTTATTTCTGAATTTCCCAGCTCTCAAAGGGGAGCTTCAACAAACTGCGAGTTTATTTGGCATCCTCGTATCGACGACACACCGATTGGGAGATAATAATTGTCGGTCCACGTCTTTCCGTGGAATCCCATTGGGCAAACCGCTTTGTCGGCACCATCAATACCAACCTTTTGTCTCGTGCTAAACCATTGTTCATTTCAAACGGAGTGGCCTTGATATCGCTTTATAATTCAATTAGTTTGACGTGTCGTCAAATTAAACACTGACCTTTTAACATTTAGTAATGGCTTATAATTGTGTGTGAATTACTTTTGTAACTGTCATTTCTTGCTATTTTAATGCTAGCCGCCTTGGCGAAGGGTATAATAGCATATTTCTTATTACATATTTAAATACTTTTATTTTTCGATACTTTAGTACGTATTTGGTATAAGAGGCAGAGAAGAATTAAATATAAACATATATCATTAAAATCGGTACAATATCTTGGAGTTCATATGGTGTAGCTAAAACCTCTCCCTCGTAGTAAAGTTCTCTATCATATTTGGACTCACCGTACATCTTGCCCTCGTCTGAAAGGATGATCTTGCGTCTGCCACAAGGAGGGTATATTGCAAGAGCTTCTTGAAAACTTTGTTCAATATCCGGACTCCAAACTCCCTCTGCGTCCGCTGCGGACATATCCTGGAAAACGCAACTCTATTATGTTCTAGAGGACAATAATTTGTAAGAATTTCGTCAATGTGGAAACTTATCTATCCTCGCGCTGTAAGTTTATGTTTTTGTTGATCTTAGGCAGGTGTTACAGAGCGAGACTACGGTAGACCAAGTAAGCGTTTCTTGGTACGTAATAAAAAAAAATACAGTAGTATCAGCACTAAGCTAACCATAACGTTTAACGCTACGCGAACAAGCACGCGGCTCCCCTGATGGTAATAGATATATAACCTCAGTCTATAGACACCATAGATGTTGCAGGTGCGTCGCTGTCCTGTGACCGCGGTGTTAGGCCAAATTATACAAGTCTACCGACTACCCTACCCTCCGGACCGGCACATGACATTGTCATAAGGCGGTGGATCCCCACCCGGGCAAGTTGCTGCACAGCAATGTACCTCCAGTGGTCTCCTAGGTAATAGCCAGATTCGGCTCTGTTCGCCACGTACGAGTTGCCACGCATGACGGTACATGGTCTATTCTACACAGAAGAGCCGGACCACACGAGGAAAATCTTGTACTAAATAAGCTTTTAGATCGTATAATAAAAACAGCTTTAACTTTAAGTAAGATATTGTAATATGTGTTCGTAATAATCATTTCAGTTTAAGTTCATCTACCATTAAACTTCAGTAAGTAATGCTAAAGAATGGTTTAATGTAACGTAAAAATAAGTTCATTAGCGCAATATTTCATAGCAATCATGGAACGTGGGAGTGCGCTGATTGGCTCTTCTGGCTGACTAAGTATGGGGCCTATACTTAGTCAGCCAGAAGAGCCAATCAGCGCACTCCCACGTTCCATGATTGCTATGAAATATTGCGCTTTAAAGTAAATGTCTTAAGCGCCAAATCACTATTTTTGACACAATAAAAGTAATTTGAAAAAAAAAATATAAAAACTGAAACAGTTATCTTTTAGGTATAATACTTATCTATGTTTATGTTAAATCTGGTGACGATATTTTCATAATTTAAGTATACAGATGGGTTTTGCTTTAAAAAAAGGGTAAACTTTTTAATTTTTTTCTATCGAGCAAAGTGAAATGAATCGTGTTTTGGAAACACTAGTCTTATAAATCATATTAATGTTAATCTTGTGTATTTTTGTCGTCAAGATCCATAATTGCTTTGTATGAAAAATACAGTATATTGCTGACGTATTTTAGCATATATGGCCCCTTAAACAATGAGTGACCACAAAATGGATGTGGCGACCTTGTCGAAAGCTAAGCACTGCCAGCGAAAAAATGAAACACCTTTAAAGATGTAGAAGCCAGTTTTGACATTGAACTTTATTCCGCCGAAAACATGTATCTATGCAAATTTATTTACTATTATCACGCATGGGTTTGACTTTCACAAATTACTTCATGTTCAATACTTTGGGCCTGCGAAATTTTCCTGCTCTGATTCTGGGTTTAGTTTAGTCCGCGTTATGTGGTATCAGTAACGGTATAAATACGTAAAAAAGCATATCTTTGAACTGAAACTGAATACAACTCATACAACCCAATTATCATGAAAGCTGATTTAAATAGGTAACAAGGATATTTTTTTATCTACCTGCGAACCATAATATGCCTGTGTTACTTTATGGTACTAACTCATGGAAATACTTAAAAAGATACAGTAATAAATTTAAAATATACACCCAGGCACAGAAATACAAATCTAAATTTTTGTCTTACAATTGTTTGTCCCAGTCGGGAATTAAACACGAGCCTCGCAGTTGGTGGGTGGCGTTAGGTGTGTACGCTAACTGTTCGACCAACGAGGTGAGCAAATTAAACAATTAAATTTATTATACTTAGTCGGTAAAATTGATGTTTTTTTTTTAATATCATCGCACATTAATAAGCTTTCCTATTTAAACATACGAGTAAATATTGTTGGCTGTCAATTAATCAAACAGCAAGATTTAGATGGCTTAATCATAACATCATAGCAATGTAATCAGATCAAACGAAATGTGTCTGCACATGTGCACGTTTTTTTATTACAAGAAAGAAATAAACAAAGATGGTACTTGTGCGAGGCAGCTTCAGGGCGAGCTATACAAAATAGCTCGCCCTAAAGCTGCTTTTGGCATAAAAGTGGCTTCTTTACTCTTCTGACAGGCGTATGGCGAGCCCTGACGTTAAAGTGGTAAGAAGATTGATATCTGTCCAAGCAGTACCCGATGATCAACCGAGCTAGCGAAAATTAATACCTACTGATATTTTATTTGCCATCCTTACTTTTTACGCTGTTCATACTTACTCTTACCGGTCCGTGAAAACAAATTCAATATAGATTTAGTCCGTCCGTCTGCTACATTTCGTCCAACCCTGTTTATCTGAGACTGCTCAATGCAAGTAAACACATAAAACCGCACAAAGTTTCTTTATGATAACAAACTGAATTGATTGAAATTGACCCCGGGAGTTTTTTATTCGAGGGTTAATAAATTATTGCTTTTTGCAGATGTGTGCTGTGCTAGGCAGTGCTGACTACTTCCCATCTGGTAGCCCACTCGCACGCGTACCTCTTCTTTACTATAAAATAATAATATTGATAAATGTAAACGGAACTGAGAGCACTCTAGGAAAAAATTAAACCGCTTCATTATGTATATCTACCTAGCTAGGTACATACTAAACAAATGTTAGCTATTACCAGCTGTTCTCATAACAAGATCATTATTCATATGTACAGTGAATACGAACCGTGCGTCATTATACTTAATAGACTCGATTCTATTCTAAAAGAGAATAAAAATAACCGTCTCGACCCTCGGCCGCTGTACGAAAACATCGTGATTCACTTTTCTATGGAAACAGTCGAAACTCTCGATACGTCAAGTTAATATTTGCTCTACAACATCCTGTAGTTAATGAAACGTTTGGAACTACTGTGGCCGTACACTGTATACACACACTTGTTCGTACGGAAATACGATATTATCTAATCTGAAACTTTCACGGCTCAGTGTAACGATTACAAAGTTCTGGTGTTATTCTTCCAAAATACTGAGAATCAGGAAAACTTTTTCACTTTGACCATACAAATAGGGCTTGTGCATATCTAAACTTTTTAAACTACCACCGGATCGGGATCGCGGCCACACACTGCAAAAGATCCGGAAGAAGAAACTTCCGCTCCTTATTTTTTTTTTAATTAATTTTGATATTTATTTACAAAACATTATGAGTCACAAAACACAAAGTGTACAATACAGTCTCATTACAATTAGTATACCTTCATATAAAAATCATTTGCTATTCGTTAGTCTCGCTAAAACTCGAGAGTAGCAGGACCGATTTGGCTAATTTTAATTATTTGTGGAATTCCATAGAAGGTTTAAAAGATAAGAAAAAAAAGAAAACTAGGAAAACTATTTTCAAGTATATAAATATAAGTAATATTATTTAAGTTTCCGATACAAACAGAACGGGTGGAACGAAGTTCGCCGGGACAGCTAGGACTATATAAAATATGATATGATTGAAACGGCTATTCCCAATCATGTTCGTCCTCCAAATATTCTGCAATTTAATAATAGCCTTTCTTACAAATCTTTGTTTTGATACATTTCTTTAAACTATTCATGGGAAGATCTTTAATGTCACTCGGCAGCCTATTATAAAAACGTAAATACATTGACCCATGAAAGTATTACTTATTTTATTGAGACGAGTTTTATATGCTGCAAAATTATTTTTTATTCTCGTATTTAAATCATTTATTTCACTTTTATCTTAGGGAATCCCTGACTTTAAGTTTATATATAAGCTCTAACTCTAACAGCTTTTTTTGTAATACGAATATGGTGTTAACACCTTCAAAATTTCACCAAAGAAGAATCGCATAGGACATAAAACTATGAAAATAGCTAAAAGACACCATTCGCGCCGATTCCACATCGGTTCACATTCTTATTTTTTATTTGCAAATGCTGCTGAACTAAGCCTATTTGCCAATTTTCCAGTATGAGAGCCGCCTCATTGTAAGTCTTTATAACTAGCTAAGGCGGATAACACACCGCACGCCGCTCCGGTTTGCGGTGATGCGAAGGTAAACTTTGTTCAGGAAAATCTCGATTTGTATACAAGAACCGCAAGGTGCAACACATTGGCACCGCATCTCCCTGCTGCAGTATTCCAATATTAAAATCCGCATCCGGAGAATTGTGCGGCGGCGCGGCCAGTGCGATATTCACCTTACTCCACTGTACTCGTTTAAGTCGTAGGCAACTACTAGAAATACCTGCCGCCTACAGACCATTAAAGTTGAATGCTTTTCAACCTGAGGGTGAAATACGAAGCTTCTTGCAAAAAAGCAAAAGCGAAGAAAAAATGTGACAGTGGCGAGCACTTGTGACCTTTCATCTCGTAAACTTTTTTTCAATATTTCATACGCATTCGTTTCGTTGGCATTACATATTCATGTGACCGAGCGACATTGCTTTATTAAATTTATTGAAAGTTGAACATGGTTGGGTCTTTTTCAATTAAGGATCAAGAATGTTCTCTTACAACCCCTAATGTAATTAATGTGCACAGCTAGTGCGAGATGATAATAATAATACAGCATTATGGTTGTTAAAAGTGTCTCACAAGGTGACAAGTCTTTAGATTTTGGTTGTGGAATGGACACCTAGTCCAGATTACCTCTGCTATAGATATATTTCGGTGGCCATTGTCCTGTTGTTGCGATAGAACAAGGTAGCCTTGCCCTTGTGGACTGAGGTCCCGGTCATGACATTTGTTACGGTAGAGGTTCTCGAGGCGTATCTAATGTTTGCGATAAGTATATTGTGTTGTAGTTGGTGTTGTGGGAGGCAGAAAATGTCTACTAAAATCACGCAGTAGGTGAACGCCACGAGTTTTCAGGCGATAAGTTTAGTTTGGCGCGATGTCCGCACGTCAATTCAGCAACGTGCATAATTCCAATAACCACTCTGAGACTCATGACAGCGTTTTCTGATGCAGAGGAACCAATGTATCTGCACAAAGCTAAAGCATCAAGCCGATTAGAGATACTGTGCAAGCGATGCATGGTAACAACTATGGTATCTAGACGACGGTTGATGACGACTCTTCACCATCAGGTAAGCCGCTTCCGTATTCACTACTAGCCGACCTGGCGAAGGCGAATTATAAGGAATACCCATGCATGCAATTATTACAAAATGTATTTATTAACAAGTGAAGTAGGAATTGAAGATGGAAATTTATTTTGCAGGTCTGTTAATTAAATAAGGTTAATACTCCGGTATATGTAATCTCGTAAGAAATAGAGCAAGTGGCAAAATAATAATAAAAAAAATCCGTCAGATTACCTTCTCATCGTCGCTGGCATCGCCCACGTCGAGGTGCTTGGCGTCGGCGCCGCCCGACCCGTTGGTGTCGGGCGCGCCGGCCGCCGACGCGCTCCACGGAGACGCAATGGTGCCGGCCGCGAGCGCGCCGCTCGCTGGCGAAAAAACACATACACATTACAAACATTACACAAATTTATATATTTTACTTACTATGTGATCATGAAGAACAGTCTAATTTCTCAACTTGTAAATCATTTATATAGAACTGGAAACCAGCAACCAGTTAAAGGTGTTCATAGTGTGTTGCTCGTCAGGGGCTGGAATCTGAAGCCTTTCGCATTAGTGCACTGGCTATCATATTTTCAAAACAATAGATAACATGATAATGGCAAGGTGAAACGTTATAGCAGCAGGAATAACTAAGATTATGATATCAATTTAGGCGAACTGTTGCAGAACAGAATTTAAAAAAAGGAAAAAAAAGTGATTTAGACTGCAGCGCTGCTTAAAGTCGCAGTGTGTAAAGGGCCTTATGGCCAGCAAACCCATTTATGGCTTGTCAGTTATCTATTTAACCTAAAACCAACCAACAAACCCAACAGGCTTTCACCAACACAAGTATTAGCTATTGTGCCAAAGATCTAAAAATAATGAAGATAATGATGATGTTTATATGATAATAATATTATTTGTGGAGCTGCGGTGTTTCATAGACATCGGAAGCGATGCCATATGTGCTCTTACTTTCACTATTTACTTCAGCAGATACCATATTTATCCTGTACACAGATATGTTATTGGTAAGCGATAACATAAAAATGGATCAAAATATCAATCTTGGACAGCACGTTTTGGATTAGGATTGATTATTAATATTGGCCGTAAGTAACTAACGACGGTTTAGGGTCAACTTTATAGTAGAGAACCGCAAATTCAAATTTTAACGAAAAACCGTGCTGCTTGTAACTATTGTGAGAGAAAATGGTCATTAACTGCAGTCTGCACTGACTGACGAAATGGGGGGTGCGGACCGCGTGCGGCTGCGGCCAGTCGCGGTGCACGGACACCTGTATCTTTATTGGCTCCGACGTGTCTGACCTCACCGACTACATGTTCCGGATGCGAGCTGTCTAACATCTAAGGGTATTGTGGCTGGTGCACCAACTGCCGACGTAGGCAACATAATTTACAATTGTTTACATTCATTTGATGAAAAAACTTCGAGCAGAAAACTTTCATATTTCATAAAACAACCTATAGAACTCGAAACGTTTGGAAGTTTCGAGAAGGAATTTACAAATGATAAGGTTTTCGTGTATTAGCATAGTACTTGATTTACATTTATCGTGAATATTCAGGCCTCACATTATTGGACAATTGTAGGACGACAACATCAAATTGGTTCATACTATAAAATGTCCTTAAATACTATCTAGCAGCTAAAAAAACGTACAGTCGAATTGAAAACAAACTTTTTAAAGTCGGTTGACAAAAACACAAAAAATAGTGAACTGAATATTACAATAAAGTTTTAAACGAAGAAAACGACAACATGAAAATTTTATTTAAAATGTTTAAAATGCCGATCTTTTATCGTCGGAGATGATGGAGCGGTCGTAGGCATTCTCGACATTTTCATATTTACTGTTGGAAATATGCAGGTACGAAACGTTAACAATATAAATATAATATCAAAACGGAGAATTTCGTTATGAAGATCGGATCGAGAGTGGAGAGAGTAAAAGTATGCGGCCCGCCTCCGCTCCGTGTCCTCGCCTCGCTACTTTATAAATCGCATAACAGTTACTTATATCTCTTTAAAATTTCTTACCTTTTCTTGTAAATAAATATTAGCTTTTATATATAAAGGCTCTTTAATCTATTTCATTTTTTACTAGATGTTGCTCTCGGCTTCACCCCCTCTACACATTGTTTTGCTTTCATGCCATTGAGATACATCGTGATAAAAGGTAGACTACTAAATATGTCCTCAATTTTTAATCAAACTTCACCTATGCAATAATATCCTCACTATTTTAGCATCAGTAACAACAGCAATCCGTACCTTTATAAAATGATAAATTAAACTTTTAAAGAGAACAATAATTGATACCATTTTTTTTTACTTTTATGATGAAATGCAAACAACAACCAGATGGATTTCCTGATGAAAGTAAGAAATTCACGTCACCTAGAGACACTAAAGGTGGTAATGGTGTGTTGCCAACCTGAAGCCGGGATATTAGGTCTCGAGCAAAAAAAAGCTTACCGGCTTACCTTTAACCTTACCCTCCGAACCGGAACACGTCAATGGCAAACACTGACGTTATGGCGGCAGGAATAGTTGCTGTACTACATTCTTGTACTAAAATTCGAATAAAAACAAAGTAACCAGGAACAATCATCCAAAGGAAAATAAAAATAAAATGAATCACAGACAAAAGAAAAACACCTCTATTCAAACTTTAATGTACTAAAGCCTGGTAGTGTACACTAGATAACACGATCTATGAACCAACGCTACGTAACAAACATAAAACAAGCATGCCATGCGACAAAATGTCCCAATATTTTTTCATCAGTACGAAACACCAATCCGTACAGACATAAAAATGTTAAACTATATTCTCAATGAGAACAATTGGTATTAATTCAAGCCGACATTAAAGCAGTGGCGGTCGGTCGACAAAGGGCGCATCATGAGCGTGCAATAATTAAAATAATAAAGCATCGGGAGCCCTCGGCCCTTTATGTTGATATGACAAGTGTCCGTAATAAGAGACCCTCGTGTGCTCTCGCTGGGGTCGCGGGGACTGCGGGTGACAGCGGATGTTTTGTTCACTGTATGAATACGGGAATTATTTTCACAGTGTTTATGTTTTTTATACATTTTATTAGCAAGCGACCATGTTATTTGGGTGTTTGAATAACATATGAGGTAGACGAGGAACGTCTTCATTCGCTGTTGGTGTATATTAATAGGTTTAGGAGTTAATAAACCAGATAAATAAATACAATTAAAGTTGTTCCTGTAATGGAAACATATATTCAGACCTCTCTTGATATACTTTT
Source organism: Calephelis virginiensis (assembly GCA_002245475.1). Taxonomy (NCBI): domain Eukaryota; kingdom Metazoa; phylum Arthropoda; class Insecta; order Lepidoptera; family Riodinidae; genus Calephelis; species Calephelis virginiensis. Next base: position 27,457 of record NJDC01003920.1, read on the forward strand.
AGTCGACATACGCTAATGTTTTTTATTAGTTTTAGTAGTCACCGGGAAAACCGGCATATCGTTTGCCTTATTAAATGAGCTAACATCTTCTTATCTTATATATAAAATTCTCGTGTCACAATGTTAGTCTACATACTCCTCCGAAACGGCTTGACCGATTCCTCTGAAATTTGGTAAGCATATTGGGTAGGTCTGAGAATCGGCTAACATCTATTTTTCACACCCCTAAATCTTCTTATATATAAAATTCTCGTGTCACAATGTTAGTCTGCATACTCCTCCGAAACGGCTTGACCGATTCCTCTGAAATTTGGTAAGCATATTGGGTAGGTCTGAGAATCGGCTAACATCTATTTTTCACACCCCTAAATAATAAGGAAGATTCACCCCTATTTTTTTTACTTAAATCACATTAAAAATATAGCAGAACAACGTCTGCCGGGTCAGCTAGTATGATATAAAATATTAATAACTTAAACTATTCTGTGATTTAACGAAGTTAAAAATGTAGTGAAGTTTAAATTGGGTTTTTACAATTTTCTAATAAAAAAAATGTTGCTCGGGGTAGGATATGTGTCCGGTTGACGACAGGTTTGCCACCTATCGCATTGTGGGACTTAGTATCTTCGGCAAGTCGTGGGTGCCCTGGTTGTGCTTCTGCCAACCTGTTCGGGGATATGGGCGTGAAGATGCATAATAATATAAAAAAGGTTAAAATCTCATATCGATCATTAGTGACGTGACCATAGGTACCTACTGGCCACTGTGTTAAAGTAGAGCTCTGTGGCCATAATAGTAAGAAAAAAAGTTAGTTGCCATACCCTTTTCAAATCCAAAATGTTTTTAATTTTACTGTACACTAAAGTTTGTAATGCAATTTAGCATTTTCGACTAGTCAACATTAGGACCAAAATTAATTACTTGCACAAGTGTTAACGCAACAAGTTGGAAAAGACATAGGTGGTAATTACCTTTGTCGTCTTATTAATATAAATAGACTAAAGTACTCCAAGGTACAAACTAGTGTTGTAGTCTTTATTGCAATGTGATTCAGATTATAACAAATACGTCGTCTATCTTCTACCATAGGGCAATTCGTTTACTCGTGGAAAAAATATTTTAATCAATATGTATAAAAGCAACCAATCCAACCCGCCAGTTAAAATCCAGTACGTACTGACAATGTCCCCTGTTGCTACTTAATTAGACATATTAAGGCTTGGCCAGAACAGTGACAATTGTCCTGCTGCTGTCGGGGCCGGCTGTGGCACGGAAATATTTGATGAAAACATAATTTAAAATAGCTTAACTACCAACGCAATGTTTATGTTTTATCCTATATATGTATGTTTGTTCCATTTTTACGTCAAAATAGCTGAATTAATGTTAATAAAGGGCAATGAAGATTTTGGATTACCTACTGGTCGGCCATTTTTTTTTCAAAATTGCGTTCACTGATAATTCTTTCAAAAATGGATAGATAATATCAATACAAATAAAAAATATTCTTGGAAAAAAAACTCGTTAAGATACGTCATATTACGAAGATAAAAACAACTAAAGTTTTACTATCAAAGGTTACGACTTTACGGGGTTTCAGACAGGTTTACTAAGTTACAACTTTGGGACCTCATATTTTCGAAATGTGACACTTTACGCGTTATTGACTTAGATTATTTTTTGTTTGTATTGATGTTAGCTATCCATTTTTGAAAGAATTATTAGTAAATGTAATTTTGAAAATAAAATAAAAAAACAAAATGGCGGACAGTAGGTAAGCCAGGCTTCATACAAAAATTTTCATAGCCCTTTTAGCACAAAACTTATTAAACTTTGGAAAATGAGATATGCTGCTGTTTATCCCGATATCAATGCGATGAACGCACAGGGATTTACATTTAATGCGGGAATGAAACACGTGCAATATAGTTAGTTCACTATGTAGGTCCGCTGAGTAGAACAGACCCTCTGCCTCTCTGCAAGAGATTTAAGGAACTGAGTTTAAGAGTGCATGACATGAATTGAGCTTCTAAATTAAATAAATTCTGAAAGTGTTTATCTAGTTTTTATTTTCAATAAAAATATAGAAGCCAGTCCAAATATATAATTAATTGAAACTACATTTTCGTCATAGTTAATTTTGTTAGTAAAAATTCGAATTTACTAAATATATAGCAGTTCATATTCATGTGTGTGTGTGTGTGTGTGTGTGTGTGTGTGTGTGTGTGTGTGTGTGTGTGTGTGTGTGTGTGTGTGTGT
>NJDC01003920.1:29735-53737 GCA_002245475.1 Calephelis virginiensis
GTGTGCGTGCGTGTGTGTGTGTGCGTGTGTGTGTGTGTGTGCGTGTGTGTGTGTTTGTTGTCTATTGTATAGACAATACGTGAATCTGAACTCTATAGGTACTAATATTATAAAGAGGAAATGTTTGATTTTTTGTTTGTTTGTTTAAAATGAATAGGCTCCGAAATTACTGGACCGATTTCAAAATTTTTTCCAGCTTTAGAATGCTAAAATATCCCTGAGCGACATAGACTTTGTTTTATCAAAATCGGTGCAGTAGAAGCCATGTTACGCAGGCGAAGCTGCGTGAAACTGCTAGTTGATGATAAATCAGCAATTTCTCGGTTTATTGTTTCAGCAGACAGGCTTTCACAAAGCAAAATAACTTAAAAGCAGTCTTAAAACGATTTTTGTCAGTGCAACAGCTTTCATATTTTTTCGGGGATTATTTGTTTCAATTCTTCAAGTTGTTGGAATATACACCTATTTTAATTTCAGCGTCACAGTGATCAGCGTAAATAAAGTTATTGCTTACTTCTTCAGACTTCACATTCTTGATTAACTAGATGAGGTTGAGTTTGATTTCCTATTTCCATTATTATTTCATTGGTTGTTTTATGTCTGCTGCAGCTTTTGTGGTTCTTCCTTTAATCAGGCTTGTATATCTTACTAGTAAATATGACTCGACAAATTTCTGCTTTCGATATAGTTTAGGGTAGTACGTATCATGGGGACATATCTTGGACTTGCTTGCTCGTGTGATATTTTGCCTTCTATGAAATGTTACATATTTTGTCGTCAGATTTTAGATACCATGGCGACTCATCATCAACAATAAACAATGATACCATAACTAGTAAATATCCTATATCTTCTTATATATAAAATTCTCATGTCACAATGTCAGTCTGCATACTCCTCCGAAACGGCTTGACCGATTTTGATGAAATTTTTTGTGCTTATCCGGTATCTATGAGAATCGGCCAACATCTATTTTTCATCCCCCAAAATTTTAAGGGTGGTCCACCCCTAATTTTTTTTTTGCAATTTACACACAAAATTTTTTGTTTTTATTTTTTTTATGATACAGCATATAAAAGTACATACAACCCTAAATTTTCACCCTTTTATCACCAACCCCTATTTTTTAATAGTCGTTTTTTATCCCGGGTCGATAACTGAGTTATATGGCAAAACAACGTTTGCCGGGTCAGCTAGTATTTTTATATTAACATTGTAATTTAAGGTCCAACATCACTTACTTTACCTTTGAACAACACCCACCTGTTAGATTCTTTGATATATTTCAGGTTGCTTTAGGAAAAACATAAAATTCTAACTGACTGTCTACAACAAAATTGACATAATCTGAAGTTTTTAAGATTATAACACATCAAAAATAATTACCCATTTTCAGCACAACGTTTGATTATCACATTTGACTAACCCCTTTTGTTGTACATTTCTGCTGCGGGATGCGCTGCGATCGTTTACTTTATCCCTTCCATACACTTGGCACGTAGGTAGGCCTATTGGCCAGAGTTATCTGTTACCATCAGGTACCTCTCACATAAAATATTTTTCATAAGTAATTATGTGTTAAACTATGTATTTATTTATTTCAAAATAAATGCATATTATTAATACTAGATTATATTAATAGATGTAATTTTATTTAATGTCATCATGCCGATACAATTTTGATAACTTTAATTTTTTTTAATTTTTTTTTATTTTATGATAATGGAAGTCAAACAAGCAGACGAATTTCCTGATGCTAAGAAATTCACGCCGCCAAGACACAGCCACACCAAAGGTGGAAATGGTGTGTTGCCAACCTGAGGCCGGGTGTTAGGCCTCGAGCAAAAGTACGTTTACCGGCTACCTTACCCTCCGAACCGGAACACGTCATGGCAGGAATAGGTCAGGCGGTGGTACCGATCCGGGTGAGTCGCTGCGAAACACTACCACCTCGTAAAAGAAAGAAAGCGAAAGAATTACAGATATTTGTTATTTATAGGTCACCCATTAATAGACAATGGATCGGTGGACATTCGCTAGAATGTTTGTGGGATAGGGTACGTATACTTAAGTTGTATTGATGCTACGTATTTCCCTTCATAACATTAATAACCTTATATCATATAAGTATATATTTTAAACTACATGACTGTAGTGTTTCTGGCTAAAGGGTGAGGGAGATTCGGTGTTTCTAACTTCTTAGGCTTGTCTTGTAGTCTTGCGCGCCTTACAAGATTTAGACGAAGAAGCGACTTTACTTTACCATTTCAGCGTCTGGCATTAGTCAAGTATAATTTTGCATCAAGTTACCCGATTTCGCAAAATCGGGTTTAAATAATTCAACAACAGTCAAAATTCGTCATAACTCGTAGTATCGTCGACGTGGGTATAGAGGCGCTCTCCTTATATAAGCTCGTCTTTGGAAGATTTACACGAAAAACGAGCGACAAACATTACCGAGGGCGGCTAACACCGTGAAGTAGACCAGGGGTCAAGTTCTGCAGTGACTAGCGCAGATTAATATCATTAGCATACATACACGTTTGCCATAACTTCACTTCTCGCCAGGGTCCTGTTCCGGTCTGGAGGGTAGGGTAACCGGTACACTGACACAAAACTCGTTAGCAGCCTTAGGTAAGGTGTACCCATTTACCTTCAGAAAAATTGTCGAAACGTTTGCATCATATAAATATGTAATGTACAATTTAGATGATCATTTTGTATTATTTCGTAAACATTACGTAAAACTTGAACATTTAATATTAAACATAAAACATTACGAACAGCCTAATCAAAACTTAATCATAATACAAGCTTATAAATACTAAACCTAATTCAAATCATAATATTTAATTTTAGTACAGTGATTCACCAAAACCACTTGAATGTTATGTGCTAATAAATAATGAATCAGGAAAACAATTTAGTTAACATCAGGTTAAAAATAGAAATCCTCCAGATTTGCCATTTCGGACAAGTATTTGATTTACAATTTAATAATAATCACTGTTAACATTATGGATGACTATTCATTCACGTTTCGCAATCCTGAAAAAGATTATTTTATTAATAGAAGTTTCTAAAAATAGCATTTGTTATTTCTATTCGATTCCAGTTGAAGTCATGGCCAATAAAATAAGCGCTCGTATGTATTCAATTCTAATTTGTACACAAGTAGATGTATGTACTCGTTTCTAGTGATATTTCCCCCATTTTATTGTTATAATTTACTTGGTCTGTGGACAATCCTAGATCGATACTACCATCTTTTATAAATATTATATTTTATAATATTTATTTTCCATTTCAGCCTTCGCTGATTTCATGTTCAAATTTATATTTCTTACGACTATTCGCCTGGTATCGTCGCTGTTAATGTTCATGTTGTTCCAGTGTTAATTGAAGTGGTTAGTTTGGCACGGTAGTCCGTAAACGTACTCACGAAGGAAGCGGTACCCCGGCCATAGGTTGGTATAGTACCAATATTATTTCAGCCCAAAAAGCAATAGTGTGAGATAAGAGTAAACGCTAAAATGACAAGCATTCTCATCGGTTTCATGTTATCAATGGCCTAGACGGGACTGTACCACCGAAATTCTTATAAATAACAAGCTGTCCTGGCGAACTTTGTTTCACCCGTTCAGTTTGTATAGGAAAAATAAAATGTAGTTTTCCCATTTTCCCTGTAATTTTTCGGGTTTTCTCTTCATAAAAACCTTGTCCTGTTAACACTAACACGATACAAAAAGAATTGGCCTAATCGGTCCAATCGTTCGGAAGTTATGCGCTTACCAACACATTTAACAATTCATTTTTATATTATACATGTAGATAAGGCTGTTTAAAAAAAAAGATCCCAACGTAGAGCACGGGAAGGTTAAGAAAAGTATACAGTACGCAACGGAGATATCTGACCACTGTTAATACTTTGAGGTATTGTAAAGTGATCGGAAATCATTGCTTACTGTACAGAGCCTGTGTAAGCTGCAAACAAGAAATCACACTCATAAAAGTCCAAGTTGAAATGTAAGCAAAATTAGATTTTCAATATTGTGTTATTTGTGATAGAGTATACTCTTATGAATAATAAAACACTACCTACGCCCCATAGTGAAGGAAATATTATTTATTAATGGGTCTAAACGGTCTGAATTGGCTCGAATTTGGAGTAACTTGTCGGTTGAAGAGAACTGCTATGTTATTGTCACAGGAGGCTAGTTAACCAGGCGTCCAGTTAGAAGATACTATATGCCTGATCCCTGCCGACGTTTAGTATATAAGCCGTAATGTTTTTATGTATGCACAGGTGCGTCGCTCTCCTGAGGCCGAGATGGAAGGCCTATTGTGTAAGTCTACCGGCTACTCTACTCTCCAGACCGGAACACGACAGAATCATTATGGCGGCAGAAATAGTAAAACTGTAGATCCAACTGTAGAACCAGAGAAAGTTGCCGCATCTTGCATTGAAAACTTTAGCCTTAATTCAATTACTTACCACAGATCGCAAACAAAAAATAACTGTAAATTTCGTACTGTCTTACATTTAGATTTTATGTCATTAATTCAAAAGTGGTCACTGCCACAATTTTATAAAAAAATATTTAACCATAAAGTATCTTCACGCCTATATCCCCGAAGAGGTAGGCAGAGGCACAACCAGGGTACCCACGACTAGCCGAAGATACTAAGTCCCACATTGTGATAGGTGGCAAGCCTATCGCCAACCGGGCACATATCCTATCCCGAGCAACTTTTTTTTTATTAGAAAATTGGAAAAACCCAATTTTCTTTTGTTGCCCGATTATTAAACGATATTATTATTTAACCATCGACGGAAAGATCGTGTGTTATAAGTTAGACGTGACGGTGTGTATGTTTGTGGCATCATAACTTTCCGACAGATGGATTGAGATATGTATTACTTCTGCCTATCGCTTAAATAGTTTAGTTAAATTAATCTAAAGCTCTGTCTGCTTCGTGAAAGTGACTTGGCGTGGAAATAAGTAAGTCGATCACGTAAGTAATCGACAACGGAAGCATACGAAACTCAAACTTGTCCCCTTATTTCAGGAACATGCAACAAATGAGATAGAGCGTTGGAACTTGAAAATGATAAATAAGTCTGTAAAATGCGTAGTCAAACCTTATCGAAGTTTCTCGAAGCCAGCTTCTGAGAACAGTATCGCATGTTTACAAGCGGTAAGAATATGCAAACACTCTCCGTCTACCAATGTCAGGTTTGTATACAGATCTTTCGTACAATATCCATACGAATTTGTTCCTACGGGGTAAGACAGCGAGCAAAAGGCTTTGGTAATTATGAGCAGTGCTAACCTATCTTGTGGCCGAAATTTTCCTTTTAATTTAAACATTGTGTAGGAAATTGATCAGATGGGGTTTCACCGCCTAAGCCCATTCCTGCCGCCAACTGTGTGTTAAGGTAGCCGATGAGTTGCACATTAAGCTTAACACTTTGACTACAGGATGACGATGTACCTGTGACATGTATAACAAATATGTGGTGTGCATAAGGTAACATATCTCTTAACATCAGGAAAGCCGCGTACTTGTTCGCTCTCTTATCCCGTAAAAAATGTGTTTTTAAAATTGTATTCATTTCAAATTGAAAATATTATAGGTTTGTACATAAAAAAAAAATCTATACTTCATACGCGGTTAAGAACAACACATGGTTAGTTTTACGACAAGTATTAAATAAAACATCTACAAAAGCAATGAGAAAGAACGTTCAAAATAAATTTACAATCTTTCGCGTAAGCTTTGTTTCATACTAAGAGATTACAGAATTCAGTATTTTACTTTTTTTCTTTTCAGTATTTTAATTTTACTGTCCACATATTAATAACTAAAGTTGAGCGTTTTAAAAACATCAGTATTAGATCCACATTTCTTTCCGTAAATATGAGCACGTTCAGAATTCCGTGCTAAGCTGAAGTAGATGGTTATCCACATTCGCCGTAATGGCCATACCTCCTACCGTCGTACTTCATTTTCTTTAATCCATTTGCCCCTACGTATTTAAAGGAAAAAATTAAGTTTTGAACAGGGAGGTAAACTTCCTTAGGTGAGGTAGATTACTCTCTACAAGTTAACCTCGAAACACTTGTTTTTCTACCTCGCAAACAGTGAGGCTTTGGAATTCTCTCCCCTTAGATATCCAGGAGAGCTACAAAAAGGCATCACTTTTTACGTTCACCGTCATTGTTCTCATTTGTTTTTCTATTAGCACTTTCATTGAAATAAGCTTTTGCTTTTAGAATATATATTTTTTTCAATTAGTGTAAGATGCATTTTTAATGTTTTAAACATTACTTTTTCATTGTCATTGCTCAGTATCTCGCTGAATCTCGTTTTCTACCTTAAGGTTGCCTAGGAGAGATCGCTTGGCGGTAAGGCAGCAAATGACAATAAAACTTAAATTATAACATAGAGATCTGAAGTTTTATTTGATGACAAATTCATTCAATTCCAATACATATTTGGTGCACAAGTAGTAATTATATAAAATAAATATTATAACAAACTAAAACTATATATAAAAATGCATAACTAAAACTATATACAGTATTGATATGAATAAAGCTCGATACCACGAAATGGTAATATTAGCGGGCACAAGGGGGAAAGTGTTGTAACGACTTACGGAAAAATTAAGACCGTATTATGCACAAAATGCGCTGTCCTTTATTGAAATGGCACGCGATTCCTGGAAGTGGAATGCATTTAATAACAACAACGGTATAATTTCTGTAATTTAGAACCGCCCGGGTATCGCGTGCCCCACGGACGGAACGCGCCGTGCCGAACCAATGGACGAGAGCTTTTTTACATCTCCAAAGAAAACATTCAAATTAGCAAATTACCTTATTGCAGAGCTGTTCGTGTTTTAGACTATTCATATAGTTTGTATTTGAGAGTAGCCGTACCGACAAACTTCGTTCACTTGGCACTCGACACTCTCTGCCTCTTGCTAAGTCGCCTCTCTGCCACTCTGCAGGGAGACGACTTAACGACGACATCAAGATACGTATGTATATGTAAGATACATTCCGGATGTCAAGTCATTTGGACACTTTATATGTTGATTGTCTGTTGAGAAACAATTGTGCGCAGCAGACCTGCAAAAGCCGACGACCTTTTCCAAACGATAGCTAATTGTTCCGAAATGGTTCCACATACACGTTATCCACATCCTACTAGTAGTTCTGAGTTATACTTAATAGTGCATAAATGTATGTTGACCACATCATCAATGATTACTAGACAAACATTTATACATTACTAGCTGCTACCCGCGGCTTCGCCCGCGTAATCTATTTATTTAATATTTAACTCTCCAACGCTACCTGTTGAAATTTTAAGATGAAAAACGGCCAACGTACTTCTTCAAACTTTTATCTATTTTTATTTAAATATCATCTAAAAAGTATTACACGATGATGTTCTTAGAAAGAATAAATTTAGGAAGTAGTGCACTGAGCACAACCGTTCCATAAGGAGTCAACCACGCGCATACCACGCGTCTGTGTCGCGCGGTCTTTAAACTATAGTGTTAAAGTAGTGATTACATTCTATTTGATAGTGTTATTTTAAAACTGCGATATCTCCTAAGATATTCATTCAAATCGAGTGATGTGAAGTGCAATTTTGTTTTAAATTAAATACTTGTGATGAATGACGTATTTTTTTGTATAAGGATTAACATCGTGTTTATAAAATAACCTTCGCAAATAATGCATTATTTTGAAACAAATTTGGTTAGCATAAAAAAAAGTTATAGTGAGCTAACCTTAAAAGATAGAAATGTGCTGTCGCGGACTTTTTTTAGCACTTTTAAACGGGAACAATTATTTCATACATGATTTTTACGAAACTTTCACCGTTAATGCAGTGCACGCTCTCAATAGGAGAAAATCCCCCAATTTTAAAATATTTATCAGTGGTAGTCCGCTCCTATTGATCTTAGCGTGATGATGTATAATAGCCTATAGCCTTCTTCAATAAATGGCTTTCTAACACTGAAAGTCCAAGCAAACAAACAATCAAACTCTTCAGCTTTTAAATATTAGTATAGATAGTATAGATTTTGGTTTCGAGCTCTTACAAAAAAATATAGACTGCTTTCATACCAACTTAGTCATAAAAGGCGAGTTTCGGTTCATTTTATTAAGAGAAAAATCTGTAAAATTAATTGTCTATACTAAACACATTTAGCGATGACGTGGTTTTGCACGTTTCCATGTTTATATTCTTTTATAATAAGATTGATAAGTATACTTTTGATTAAATTATCGCTATAAAAAGTATGCTATGTATAAGCCTATGTTCTTTCATTCCCAATAAAGTGTCTGAATACAAAGTTTCACTGTTATATCTTCAAAAATGACGATTTTCCATACGAACATTCATCACCAGTATTTACCCCAATTTCCTTCCCCATTTTTCGCTATAAAAAGTAGCCTATGTTCTTTCGTTTATCATAAAGTGTCTAAATACATAGTTTCACTGTTACAGCTTTAAAAATGACGAATTTCCATACGAACATTCATCCCCTCTTTTTACCCATTCTCCCCTATTTTTTGCAATAAAAAGTAGCCTTTGTTGTTTCTCAGGGTCCTATCTCTGTACCAAATTTCATTAAAGTCGGTTCACTGGTGTAGAAATGAAAGCGTAACGGACAGATAGACAGACAGACAGAGTTACTTTCGCATTTATAATATTATAGTAGGGATAGTAGGGATTTGTAACCAATTTTGCTACTATGTGTATCATAACTTCTTTGTGTGTTTTTCGTTACTGATAAACTGATGTACGTGGTTCATTGTTATGGACTTATGGTAAAAATTATTGTTAAATATTTTTCCGACGCAAATTGTGCCACCCCCGTTAACCCTCATAGCGGTTGATTTTCAAAAAACGCTTAGATATGTATCTCATAATTTGTATTGCAGAGCATTATTTCAGTGTCACGTAAAATATTTCAATAGAATTAAATTTCCCATATAAACTTAGCCACCCCCTTTAACCCTCAATGGGGGTGAATTTCGAAAATCCCTGAAATACGTGTTTCGTCACTTGTACTAAAAAGCATTCGTTCAAAGTTTCATGCAAAAATGTGCAATAAAAATATTTTTCTCATACAAACTTGGCCACTCCTTTTAACCCTTTTAGGGGTTGAATTTCCAAAAAATAATATGCCTATGTCCTTCTCATAAATGCAAACTATCTACATAATAAATTTCAGCAAAATCAGTTGGGTGCTTTAGGCGTGAAAAGGTGACAGACAGACAGACAGAAAGACAAAGTTTTTTTCGCATTTATAATATTAGTGTGGATTGAGTATAACTCAAAAACGACTAGTCGGATTTTAACACAATTTATATGGACCATGTCAGAATCATGACCTATCTTTCTACAAATTGAAATCGGTAGGCTATTGGCCGAGTAACCGCGTAAAATACAAACAAATTAAAATAAAATAAAAAACATACAGTCAAATTAAGAACCGTTTATATGTTACTTGATTTACATATAATTTTTTGTTACTGATTTTTAGGCTCAACCATAATAAAATGTAGCTTATATTAGTTCTAAATATTGTAGCCGCGATACATCGATGTTATCAGTTTTTATAGATTACTTTCTACAAACAAACAAAGTTAGAACTTAGAAACAAGCACATGGTTTTCTTAAGAATGAGAATCAAAAAAATCTTTTTCACAACCACTTGTGCGTGTCGACATTTTTATAAACTACCAACCACCGAATAGGAATTCAAGGAACACGCAAGATTCCCGGGCAAAATTGTTCTTATTATAAAATTAAAATATTTTTTTTGTTACCCGAAGAGGGAATCAAATGCGGGACCTCATGAAACCAATCCAACACCGGACCACTAGCCCACAGAAGCGCTGGATTTTAGAAAAGGGTCCTATTTTGAGCTTTGTAGGAACCTTAGTTAAGTCTCCAAACTGGAACACGGAAATGACGAGAACAATTGCTATTTTTATTACTACTGATAACGTTGCCATATATAGGTATAACGGAAAAAAGTAAGCACGTCCTATCGGATCCTCCGGATCCAGTAACCGCGGCAAATGCAAACCAGGGATGCCCCATCCAAACTCTAACTCACGAGACACTACACTACACCGTCGCCGCCGGTCTAGGCGACGAAGAAGATCTCTCTTGCGCCCAGCGCCTAATGCCGAGCGACAAGCCGCCACTATTCATCAACTCAGTAACCAGAACGCAGAACCAAGTCGAGGTACGGTCTCCCAGGAGACAGCCCTTGTTGCTGCCGTTGTAGGGAACAGTCCAATCTATCTAAATAATGATGTCTACGGCTGAGCACTCTGCTCGGCCCACAAAGCCCGGTGAAGTTGTAAGAATCGCGAGGTTGGCAACACATTAGTCATTCTAAAAAAAGTAAGACGTATTACCGTATATCACTTATTCCTGAAAGTTATACCAGAACTCGACTAGCTTCGTTTATAAAGTTGGTTTTCAATATTTCGAGTGACATTTTGCTCGTTACGTATATAAACATAAGTATGTGGTCATTATCTCCTAGCACCAGGGAAAGTGCTCTATTCTTTCTGATGCTAAGTGTAAAATTCATTGCAAAAGTATCAATAGTCCGATCTGCAGATCCGTACACGTTATTGAAAAAGCTTTTAAAACATTGAACGTTTATTAAGCAAAAGAATCCATCTGAATTGGTAACGTACACAAGTTAAATAAAGCGCCGTATGGGGAAAATAGAGAAATAATTTCCGTATCAGTGGTGTCGGCAGCAGGGGGCGGTGGGTGGCCACCTGCGGAGGGTCACCACCTATACTAGAAAATAAGGACACTTTTTTAAAATTATTAATACAAATTATTATTATTAATAAAAATTATTAACACAAAACTATTGCTGTGTTTTGTTCAACAAATTGTGTTTGCCCCTTTATGCTTGTTTTTTAGACTTCTAACAATTAAAAAACACTGCGACCCACACCGGAGCGGCGCGGCGTAAGGCGATGCAGATTTTAAACTTAAATTATCGACGCAAGAAGATGCGGTGGACGCAAGAAACAAAAATTAGAAAATCAGGAAGATATTAAGATTTTCTTGGTATTACTCAACCGTTAAAAACATAACAGCATTCAAATTAATTTATCTGTAGAGGAGCTTTTACTATTACTTAACACCTTACCATTGTCGTCAGTTTTAATATATTTTTAGACTGCCACCTAGCAAATATGAAATTAAATATTCACTATTAAAATCCTTATTTTTTGTGTTCCTGACCAGTTCCCAGCAGTTTTACCAGCTCTTTTATTACAATTGGAAATCATACATTAAAGTCTTAAACCTTCCTTAGTTAGGATGTCCAACGCAAAAACATTTTTTCTAAATAAAATTTGAAGTTCCAGAAATGAGCAATCAAACAAAAAATTTCATTAATATATTTGTGTCTGTTTTATGTATGTTTTGCAGAATGGAATTATCCGCCCTCAGAATGGTGTGTGGTAGCACTACACCTGTGTAACGACTAACGGTCGAGGGTTGCGCGCCGAAGTATGTTAATTAATTTTCGGTTGACCGTTCACCTCCGCGCAGCTAAAATCGGCCGGTGCGGTTTTCGTCCATTTTCATATAACAAAGGCCCTGGTTAGCGCTACCAATAAATCTACAACATGTATCACGTATGACTTTTAACATGAGTTTTATTGCTACCCAGTATCACCCTAAGCTTTAGAGTTTCGGTTTTTGTAGGTGTCAACTTTAAGGAAGGCAAACACAGAGACTGATTTCTAAATCTAAGAAATATGTGTCACCTAAAGTAACCAGTAAAGGATAAATTGTATAACGGAAAAGAAAAAGATAGGATATGGTACATCTTAGAATATAGTACATTATAATCGACTATGGACTATGTAGGAACTAGTTATCAGTTATTGTAATTTTATCTTGTAAATTTTATGAAGGTACGTAAGACCTGAAACTTGTTTGAAAAGGTTCCTAAGAAAAAAGAAAGTTCCGTTTGATAAAAATTGTACAGACAAAAATTTTGTTTTACTGGAAAGGAATGTATAATATATCCTTAAGGTCGTCTCGATAAGCACATTTCATTTCTATACATAAACAAGGAAATGTTAATTTCAAATAAAACATGCAAGCTATTTTCGATACGAGTACAGAATTTTAAAATCTACCAGCGGAAAGTTTTGATTAAATAAAAATTAAACCAAACGTATAAGTCGGACGGAGTAGCAGAACAGTCAACCAGTCAACAATAGCAGTAAATCACACTAGTAGGTACCTACACACAGTGGAGTAGCGAGTTTGTTTACGGCCGCGGATGCGCGTGTGCCTTCACAAAGATGTTTACGTGCCGGTGCCAGTGTTTACTAACCGACTGCGACAGCGACGTAATACGGTGGCCGACACGTGGGCCACTTATCCGTTTAACACACCACTGCTACGCGCCCAGCGCCTTATATATTCGTAGTATTAGCGTTTGGGCTAACTCCCTTCCATAATCATAATATATCAAACCATTTTTACGAGCTTTTCTTTAGTTTCACTTGTGCCTATGTTTGGATGGAATGTTGCAAGTCAACGTTGACACACATCCCAGTTACCGATCGAGATGAATTTTTTTCAGGAAGTATATAGGTATCGGACGACAATGCAAAATTATTATAGCAGCGGATCTTAAGATGGAACCGGAAGGTGGTCCTGTGTACTCCTAAAATTTTTAACATTTTCCTATCGTGTGTAGGCTTATTTGATACGTCTGAATAGTCTCAGATCTACCGCTGGGAATAGACCTTACAAAGAAAATTTAGTTGGTAATACATAGGTACACGTTTTGTATCAGCATGAAAAAGTAACTAACGGCCAATAGAGTTACATTTAAACAAGCTACAAAGTTGTTTTGGTAAATTTATGAAGTTTGTAATAAATATAAACAATAATTAGTTTGATTGATTAAATGTGGTACCCAAAATACGTGGGAATGAAACATGTTTGTAGCACACGGATTTCGCAAATTCATTATCTTCATTTCATTTCAACGGTGGAATTGATAAAACATTTCGATAGATGTGGAATAAGCCTTCCCTTTGCTATTTCCACGTACGCACTGTATCTGTTGAGGCAGAATTAGCAAAATAAAGGTTTATTCCACATCTGTTACAATGGATTTCCGCAAAGTAACGCCTAATTCAATAAGATGTTTAGATTTGATTTTTTTCAAAAAAACAAATACTGGTGGTAAGAACGTCAGCACATTTATCAAAGGTGCGAAACATGCAAATTAGCCGGTCCTATTTACCTACATAGTTTAATGTTTAATGTCTTATGGGATATTTCTTTGGGGAAATTCTGCACATATAAATACCATATTTGTATTACAGAAAAGAGCTGTTAGAGCTATTTATAATTTTAAAGTAAGGGATTCTCTCCGAGAAAAATTCAAAGAAATAAATATGTTAACCTTCAGTTCTCAATACATTTGTGAGAATTTAATGTATGTTAAAAAAAATCTATGTATGTTTACAAAAAAATGTGATGTTCACGACATTAATACGAGGAATAAAAATAATCTAGCCGTATACAAAACTCGTCTCCATTAAATTAGTAAATCCTTTTTGGGTCAATGTGTATGTTTCTACAATAAGTTGCCCATTGGTATTAGAGATCTACCTTTAAATAAGTTTAAAAAATGTATAAAAGCAAAACTATGTCAAAAAGGCTATTATACGGTCTCAGAGTATTTGGAAGATGAACATGCTTGGGGATAGAGTTTTCAATCTTCCACTAAAATTTGTAATGTGATTTGTTGTACGTTTTATTTAAGTTAAAGTAAGATTGTAATTAATACTTTTAATCTAATTTATATTGTAATTATTATTATTGAAAAAAGACAAGCCTGCTGAGTTTCTTTCGCCGGATCTTCTCAGTGTGTGGCCGCGATTCCGATACCACTTGTGTGGTTCAAGTGAATAAAGATTTTTCTGATTCTGATTCTACTGGACAGACGTAACGATAGTAAAGGGGTACAAATAGGTAAGAGAAATAAGCAGAATGTTCACCTATCCGGGTATGTCATCACTGAGTTCTACCATCAAATCACAGTCACAGTAATGATGTCACAATACATAATGACAACAAAATTTATCGGTTTGAAGAGCTGTCCTGCAAGTCGGCTGTTATCCTCTTCTTGGACAATGAGGAAATTTCGATCTCGGGATTAACCGTGGCGGCTGAAGCAATATTATTTCGACGTGTCGACGCAAAAAGACTACCTTTTTAAGACAAAACGTACAACAAGAACACAGAGCTGTTCAGATGGTCACAGACAACTAATGCCAATAGACCCCATGTTGTAGGTGCATTGCTTTCCTGTGGTCGGGATGTTAGGCCCATTGTGGAAGTCTAAGGGCGACCCTACCTTCCGGACCGGAACGTGAGAGAGAGTCATTGTGGCGGCAGGAACAGGCAAGGCGGTGGATCCCTACCTATCTCTACAACTAACTAACCTATAACCTAGTGTCTCTGTTAAACAGTTGACACTAGGTTTTTTAATTAATACTATATACAATCCGTCAAGTGTTTTGAGCTGACGCTGGTTTATGTGCACCGTCAATTTCAATAACAATTTAATTTTAGTCGTGCGACACCGTGTGCGAAAGCTAGTATTCGTAGAGTGATATCGATTGTGTGTCGATAATGAACCACAGGTAGCCAACGTGTAAACAATGGAGAGATAATGTAAAGCTAATGAGTCGTTATGTAATGTGATACTTTGCTTTCAACTGCGTTTTTGTGACTATTTTTTCTTTGAATCCAAAGCGCCGACTATATCCTCCCTCACCTCTGACTCACTTGTATACTTGCCAACTTATCGTAATCCCAGCAGTAACGACTTATCCGTCACAGCTCTGCTGAACGAATGGCGCCTTTACCACGATAACATTACAGTTCAAAACGAATTGCTAGTCACAGTAGATGATAATGAATCATCAGCAGAGCTGCCAGCTGCGAATAAAGATTCAGATTGCAATTCTCTTCCAATATCACTTCTCATCTTACAAAATAAAACGTATTAAAAAATGAGTGTTCTTGTGTTTGTTGTAAGTTTATAGCAGATATAATATGATACGAGTATATTACTTTTACCTACAATTAGCCTACCGAAACCTATAGTAATAGCGTCAGTTTGTAGTTGGTTTGCATTATTGAAACTAAAGAAAAAGCACTGACAAATTATTTTAGTTTCTGGCACGGTCGTTTTCCGGTCCAGAAGGTAGGGTAGTCAGTAGATTTGCATGAACATCTAGACTTAAACATAGTCTTTATTTGCCTTGATTGTATAAATGTTTGCCCCTCTTTTAACCACGCGATCGCTTTCCTAGCTTTAGTAAACAAATTTTGAGCCCATAAATCTTTTACTTTTTTTAAATCCAACATGAAAAATGAGCTTTTGGTGAAATAGTATTTGACATTAATTCATTATTTTAAAGTTTTAGGACAAACAAACAAATCTTTCCACTTTATACCTACCTTATAATATGTCGATATTTCTGACAGTAATAAATACCGTTACTACTCGTATAACCATTCATATTTAGTGTCTTTACCAAAGGTGGTAACACCATTACCGCCTTTGGTGTCTACACAAGGAGGTAATGGTGTGTTGCCAAACTGAATTTCTGGTACCTAATTAGTTTATCGGTTACTCTAACATCCAGACCAGAACACAACAGTGGTAAGCACTAAAAGCTATGGCGATATGAATATGTAAGGCGGTCGTACCAATCCGGTTGTTGTATTATTTCAGTTAATACAAAAACACAAAGATATCTACGCGTATATTTAATGTACACATATAATAAAACAGTCATAAAACTTTATTTTAACCTACATAGAATATTTAAAAAAAAATGATTGCTACGTATTGTATACAGGACTAGCAGCCCGAGCCAGCTTCGCATGGATGGAAAAACTTCTTTTATTATACATATAAATCTTCCTCATAAATCACTCTATCTATTAAAATAAACCGCATTGAAATCCATTGCGTAGTTGATCTGAATACATAGAGACAAACAGCAGAATGTGATAGTAAGTTGTTATCGGTTTGTTTACTTTTCACACAAAAACCATGGAACGGAGTTTCGTCAAATTATGGTTAGTTGTAGCTAGATTTTAGTCTGGGTTGACATTAATCAATTTCGGAAAATATCTTTCGTTCCCATCACTTACCACGAGGAGTCGCTTTTCAATTTTGTACGGAGTCTCGGGCGACAGCTAGTCTAAAATGAACATATTTTATAATAATATGTGGGTAGAGGCAGGGGTAATGTGAGGTATAAACTTCATCGTTAGTACACAATCTGAGTATCAGTTTACAACGCAAATAAAATTAAAGAATTAATTAAAAGCAACAGCCATTGGCCATTCGCCAAATGGACTTGTACTAGAAGATTCCGATATTTTAGGTTTGATGTTCTTAATGATATATTTTACAATGAAAATTGTACCAAGCGTTGAAAATAAACACGAGGAAAAACTTATAATTCAATTGTAAGAAAATGTTGCAAACTTTACATGAACAATATTTTTGGTGCCTTGCCTTGTGATTATTACAAAAGAATTTTCTTAGAAATAGATGCCTTTGAGTTTCTTCCGCCGGATGTTTTTATCGGAGTTTATAATATAAAAAAAAACATGAACATCGTCAATTTGAATCAAGTTTTTTTATGATGGGATATGATAATAAGCACACGACTCTCCCGATCGTAAGAGATAAAACCGTGGCCTATAGACGTTATAGCATTATGTATGAGGCTAATCCGGCCTCCGGACCGGAACATGGTCCCTACCCGGACCAGTTGCAGTACGACACTGTACCGCCAGTGGTCTTGTTGGTAATGAATGGGTCATTAATAACCTTTGCTCGTCCCTTACGAGCTGCCTATCAGGAAAGCAGATGGCTTTTATACGCGGAGAACAGTTTTCACTCTCTTTCAGAGACTTTGTTTCTATTTCACCAAACCTCACCATCTGCAGGGATTCGGACGGCCGGCCTATTAATAAATACGGTATAATTAAGTTAATATCACAGGCCGTTTCACATCGTAAGAAAGATTTTAATACTAAGTTGAACCTTGGAATATGTAACTCCGCGGTTATTAATAACACGGCTGTGGATCAAAAACTAGTTTAAACCACACTATGAATAATAGTACCTGCTAATGAAATGCCCCACCGGGAGATGGTCTAACTGCAAATTATAAAACTGCTGCGACATTCACATCCAAATACAATATCAAAGTTAAGATGATATAGACGACACGGTAACAAAGAGATACTTGTGAAATGAACGCGATAAATCAACGCTCGCTGAACGGAGCGGCCTTTGAGCGGAAACAACGGGCTGTATGTAAATAGCGCCGGGTAGCGACAGTAGCGAGCTCCAACATATACTTGTTCCATGTAAATTAATTGTGTGTAATGTATATTCATAAAAAAACTTTTATTAAAGCAACGACCATTTCAAAATTCCACTGCCATTTTGACGCTTTTTTAAAGACGCTGCTGGCTGCGACTTCTGACACAAGATAAGTGACTCCGTGGTGACTGATGGGAAACTGGTTTGATTTCACTTTTGACTACTGTATAGATAAGTTGGCAGCACTACTGTCAGCAGGGTAGAAACTTAAAAAATTGTTTCGACAATTGTCATCAATACGAATGTGTCATATCAATTTATTTTGAGATAATTTGTATATTTAGAGATTGTATTTATTTATACATTCCAGCGCATGAAAGAACCCATTGACAAAAGAAATTTCATGATCATAATAAAAAATCCTCCCAAAATATCTGCTAATGTTGGCCACACCGATAAAATCGTTTTTCGGTAACGTTCGATATATTTTGTAAAGATAAATACAGACATCAAGTAACCAAAGATCTAGAAATCTAGGGTAGGTACCAACATAAACAAGGGTTCATTATGTTGGCGTAATATCTTAATACGTATTCGAATAACTTCTTTAAAAAATGTCATCTCACAGGAGATGTGAGACACAAAAAAACATAACGATATAATAATAAAACGTAGATTTTTTTTCTACATGTTTAGTAGGACTCAGTTTTTTAAGAGCATAAGTTTTAGACAAATATATTTTTGCCCTCGTTCTTTGTATCTTTCTCCTGAAAATTATATTTTTACATCCTATAAAACAAATAATTTAACGAAATAAGATATTGATCAAATCTGATATCCAGTTATAGCACATGTTGCGTGATTAGAAACATAGGAGTAATTTTGTTTAACAGAATCTTTCGTAAAGTAGACGCTGTAGTTAATTTTATCGCACAAATAGAGCGAAATGTCTAACTAGAGATGAGCCTTTGCCGTGAGTTAATATAAATTTCGTTCGATAATTTCCGTATCGAAATACGGAGCTTTTGGTCTGAAAATTAGTTATCTTAGATACCAGTAGAGGAAGATTACTTAGTTCCATTCTTTGCCTAAAAAGAAATTTCCGAAGCATTACAATTTAAACTTTTTTAAAGAAAGAGTAAAATGTGAATACTGAATAGGCATTTTTTGGCGTTGTATACCACCTGCATATCTTTCTTTACTTTCCATTAAGTGGGGTAAGAATCATCGTGCTATTCGCTTAAATAAAAGCGGTCAATTGCGAGTCGGACTTGCTCGTGAAGGGTTCCGTAGCAACAATCATCATAATATAAATGATCTTTCAATTCATTAATTTCGTATATCATATACAACACTACACTGTGGTTGCAGTTGATGTCACTGCTGCAAATTGCGCGATTCCAAATTGCACTACGCTTAACAATTAAGTTTAAAAAAAAACTACTTACTAGATCTCATTCAAACCGTTTTCGGTGGAAGTTTACATGGTACATCATATAATATTTTCGAGTTTTATCGTTCTCTTATTTCTATCTAGAGATCTACCTTTAAATAAGTTAAAAAAAATGTAAAAGCAAAATTATGTAAGAAAGGCATAATAAGTACTTTTGGAAGACGAACATGCTTAGGGATACCAATTTTAATTTTAGCACTGCAATTTGTAATGTGATTTTTTGTACTTTGTTATTAAAATTAGATTATAATATGTATTTGTCATCTAGTTTATAGTAAAAATACTATTAGTATTGATTAAAGAAAAGGCCGCTGAATTTCTTTCACCGAATTTTTGTCAGTGAGTGGCCGCGATTGCGATCCAGTGGTAGTTTATAAATGTCGACGCGCAAAAGTACCACTTGTATGGTCCATATGAATAAAGCTTTTTCTGATTCTGATTCTAGAAGTTACAGGATGGTTATTTTACCGCTGTGCTTTGGTAGAAACCTCAATATCATTTAAAAAGACCTACACTTATGGATTTGAAGAAAAAAAAAACATTTTAGTTCTAAATATGGGGAAAAAAATATACTTTTATGTGGAAATCTTAATGCGGTTCTCATAATATTTTTTTACAGCATAGCTCTAATGGTATCGAAACAAAGTGGCTACGACATACGGACGGACAGACAGACAGACAGACATGACGTAGGAGAGTTAGCGTGAAGATATGTAAGTAAGTAATCTGTTTTATTATAAAATACTTAACATCAGAAATAAATTTACATATATGTAAAATAGAAACAATTCAGAAAACACAGTTATAAGTGTTACAGGCATTGTGTTATTTAAAATTAAAATCTGTTAAATATTAATAACCAAACAATTTACATACTAACGTTTTAATTAATAATAAAAGAATTCCAAAGATACACAAGCGCAGACCACTGGGCGCTTACGTGGTATCACGGTGGATGGGCAGACATAGAACGCTGCCTATGTAGGTCTGACTACTTAATGCGTAATTGAAATCTTGAATTTACACAAACGTATTTCATTAATTCAAAACTAAACAAACCGTCTCGGTAGTCTCTAAGCTACATTGATTAAAATGTTTAGCGTCACGGATTTTTTACTTAAAGCGGATATAATAAGGATAAAGACAGCGGATGGCACTGTCTAAGATGGCGTACAACCACACGGATCTGTTGGTAAGAGGCAAAGGTGGCCTATACTTGGTATAGGTACTTTGATGTCGAGTGGCCGGCATGTCAGCGTTGTAGGTACAAGTAGGTATTGTTTCGTTATTATTTTTTTTTTAAATCGAGGTTTTTTAGTTTCTTTTTAATAGCAGACATTACATAACAATACATATTAACAGACATAAAGCGGATATTAATTGACTTGTATCATTTAGAGCTGGTCCCATAAAAAATATTTAAGATGGGATAAGTGATTTTTATGTTATACTTAATGGACTAATTCATTTGGAATCGGCATTTTGTATCTATAATGCGCTTACATTGTTTTAATAACCCCCCACAAAATCTCTCCGCATTCTAGCTAAGAACCATCTCGATAACCTCAGCTATTGTTATGATGCCACAGGCAGACAGACACACACGTCAAACTTATTTTGTCATCTTTTTTTTTATTAAATCATTTATTGTACACAAAACTTACGTAAACTTTAAAACTAAAAGACTTGTACAAAAGGTCAGCTTATCTCAGATAAAGAGATTTCTTCCAGCTCACCCAAAAAGGAGCTGATAAAATAACTTAAATTAGTTAAAATTCTAAGTTAAGTGTTTTTATGAACGCATAAAATGCAAAGTAGTAATTGCTGAGGACGTTGCCAACCTGAAGGTATCAAGTCTCATGTGTATATTTACCGGATACCATAATCTCCTATAACAAGTGCGCTGATGTTCTTGCGGATCTACTCAGTGGTGTCCCGATCCTGTGGTAGATTTTAGTGTTACATAGATTCGTCACAAGTGCCTTTTGTAAGGCTAACTAAAATAAACTGTTTTCTAATTCACTGACTTAATGGAATCAGAAATAAGTAGAGCGATGAAACCCAAGTTAATGTGGAACCCTTAGTAGGGTTACGCTTGCATCTTACAAGTTGCTTTGTAGGAAAGCATTCGTCTATATATAATCACCAAAGAAGCCCAGAACCAACACCAGTAGATAAAGATGAGCCATAGTTGGACTCCATAAGTAATTAAATCAAATGGTAATTTCAACTGCCCAAAGAATGATTCAGGATTAAAAATGCTCGATTAAAATTGTAAATCGATGATTACACAGGTGTTAATACAAATGATCAAATATGGGGGGTTATTGTTTAATATTCATAGCATAAATGAAAGAATTCCGAAAACTCGACCCATTGAATGTTTGAACTTTATTATTCTCGTTCCGTCCAAGCTCGGTTACGTGACCTGAACTCTTTCTGCTGTGGTTCAATATCACACGGCTGCGTCAAAAACAATGAATTCATGACCAACTTCCAGTTGTGCGTGAGCCGTCCTCTCGCCATTTGAATATTCAATACATGCAATACACAACGTATCAATGGGTAAACGTTTACTTACGGCGATACTGTGCCCATTATATTTGCCTATTAGCAAATTGATCAAATAACTAATATACAATATGTAAAAGATATATATCTACTCAATATGTGTTGGATTAAATTCTAGCACAGTAAAGAACAGACCATAATGAGTTTCAACAAAAAAGGTGAGAGCACGAACTGGACAGTCAGTTAAAAAAATAAGTCAGTGTTTTAAAGATGACCAGACGAAATTCGTACAGCTTGACATTAACAGCTACTAACAGTTTATACAGAAAAATAAAGGATTGTTTTCCCATTTTCCCGCAATTTTCATGGTTCATAAGAACCTCCTCCTGTCTAGTTAATGATTAAACATGTTTGTGTTACGAGACTGATGTGGCTAAAGTATCATTTCTAATAAAATTGCCAATTTCAATGCTAATTTTGGTAAGATATTTCTGTAAAATACACTAACATGCAATTCTGTTCTTTCCGTTTGTTAACACAATTAACCGAAGACTTATGTAATTAACACATTCAACATGTTATACGCTCAAAGCTACTTTTTGACCTAACCGGTAGCCTAATTATTTGAATTTGAATTAGCAATATGTTTATTGTTGGCATATTTTTAATAAAGAAAGCAAACGGACAGCTATTTTACTAACGATACATGAGATCAGCACCGACCAACAGAAGCAAAACGTATTTGGAGAGGTATAAACTTATTGAGAAACTATGCTACATCAAATACAGTTTGAATAATGACTATCACATGTCTCCGGCAGCAGAAACTAGTCGAGATAATTATCAAAATTTGCGGAAGACAGATTTCATTAGAACTAGGTATATGTGACGAGGGAATCCAAGTGCTTCAGCGGGATCAAGGTGCGCTGATAATCGAATTAATTTGGCCAGGACTGAAGGCGATGTTGCCGACGGGGGCTTAACTTAGTTTATGAATACGTTAGATACGCTCTTAGAGCAACAAGTTTGTTGCGAACGTCTTGAGTGCTTTGAAATCGTTAAGCCATATAGAGCCGTTCGAGTGTTGCAGTTTCAAGCGATCCACCCACCCAACTTAACCGAACGGGTAACACTTACTCTATACTAAATATATACTTCCGAATACTGTTGTCTTGCGAGTGCTCTGTGTTCATTTGCACCTTGATTTATATGTTCACGTAATGCTAAGGATTGAACGGTAGTGCCTCCGTGTTAAAACTTTTAACGTAGCTTTCTTATAGGGGATTGGTAAAAGATTTTTCTTTTAATCAGAGTTGTTTAAAAGCTTTAAAAATCGTTTGAAGCGAGCAAAGGTCAAAAGGGTCATTACTCACTACTAACAAGAGTGGTTGTAACACGTCCGGGTCACAGCACACCACAGGCCGCCCTGCCTGCCGCCATAATCGCAGTGTCGACTTCCGGACCAGAGGGTAGGGTAGCCGGTAGACTTGCACTACGAGTCTATTACACTTAATACAATTTGTTTATCTCCCCATGTTGGTCCGGGCTCTTTTGCAGAATAGACCATCTGCCTTCCTGCCAGGCAGCTCGCAAAAGTGACATTCTACTAGGTGGTAGAGTTTCGCAGCGATTCGCCCGGATTGGTACCACCGCCTTACCTATTCCTGCCACCATAACGTTCAATGCTTGCCGTTGACGTGTACCGGTTTGAAGGGTAAGGTAGCCGGTAAACTTACTTTTACTCCAGGCCTAACATCCCGGCCTCAGGTTGGCAAAGCACCATTACCACCTTTGGTGTCTCTACGGGGCGTGAATTTCTTACTATCAGGCAATCCGTCTGCTTGTTTGGCTTCCATTATCATATTTAAAAAAAACACAGACACACACACACACATAAACTCGAAAGAAAAGTACCTATCAGTCCGTGAAATGTCATTAACAAGCCGCAAAAAACGCCGTAGTATTTAAAGTAGTATATGTGTATATACATTACTACTAGGCGACCAGGTGAACTACGTATCGTTTGACGTTAACAACTAGATACTAATAGTCTTGATGAATTAGAGCATTGTTTTTCTCATTTTCCCTATAAGTTTCCCGGTTTTTTTCGTTATAAGAACCTTCTCCGGACAACGAAATAATAATAATAACACAACGAAAAATAAATTTGCGAATTTGGTCCATCCATTCAGGCGTGACTAAGCATAACTACGCGAAAAGGGGTTTCATTCTTAAATATAGATTAATGGAGCTAAACAGTTACATTTCCACAGTGCAGTGGAAGCTTTTAAAAGCTATATGTACGGGTGTGGCAGCCACAACCACGGATGCGTTACATAAAGTTGTATAAAGTGACGAAGTTATTGCAATTAGCAAGTAACGGTTGCGCCGGCGCCGGCGGGCAGCTGCGCTAGAGACAATTGCCGGAGACAATTCGCGAAGGTTCAACGACCACGCCATGCAAAACTAAATCTATTACATCTGTCAAGAATAACGGTAAAAAATCATTTACATTCACAAAATACATATTTATAAATATAAATATTATGTAGAGATAATCTAAGCTAA
>NJDC01003920.1:54002-67724 GCA_002245475.1 Calephelis virginiensis
TTAATCGAGAATTGCACTGTGTGTGTGTGTGTGTGTGTGTATGTGTGTGTGTGTGTGTGTGTGTGTGTGTGTGTGTGTGTGTGCACAGTACCGTCGGACGGTTGTATCCTATCAACAACAAAACTAACAGCTTGTGCGTTATGTTATGAAATAAAAAAGAATGTTATTTAAGTCTACATCACTAAGAATGTGCAGTGAATTTTACTATAAGGGGAACAAGGCGAGCCCAATGTCACCTGCACGCGATAACTACATATAGCCACCGATAAAATAATAATAAAAAAACGAAGCATATAATTTTTTGTTTGAAAGTTTTTATGAGAATGGATAGCAAACAAACAGAAAGATTTCCTCGTGGGAAGAACTATATGCCACCATATTTTTATTTTTTAGCACTTGCCCTGTGCTTGGGATAAATTTCTATAAATTTTAAAGAAAGAAAAAATTTCGCCCCAGACAGGATTTGAACCTGTAACCTTTCGTCTCAAGCCGACGAATGCTCTAACCAATTGAGCTACTGAGGATTCAAGTGAAATTTTTAATTCCTTTCTAACCCGTTAACGCGGGTAGTTATGTCCTATAGATACACAATTCTGAGTACCCACTTGAGACGAAAGGTTACAGGTTCAAATCCTGTCTGGGGCGAAATTTTTTCTTTCTTTAAAATTTATAGAAATATATGCCACCAGTAGACACCAGAGGTGATTCAACCAAAGATTGTAATGTTAAGGATGTGCTAATTTATCGACCATCCTACCTTCCAATGGCAAGCACTGACGTCGGTAGCAGGAATATCAATTATGTGGGGGAAAAAAATTTAAGTATAATGATAATAAGCTACTATGATAAGAAGAAGTAGGATTTATAAAAGCGTCTTACTTTATTTCTGCCGGCACAACACCAGCGCTCGCCATCGACATATTCCAGTTTAAAGGATAATTATAAAGTAAATTGACTTATAAACTAGCATTACAGTGTCAGGTTATCACTATCACCATCCGTAGTGTGCAGGTGCCCTATATTAGGAAGCTCGTCTGATTGTTTGTTTATAAAAAAAACTCACTTCACCGCTCCCACGAGCAAACATTATCACCATGTGATTGATGAATGATGATCATTCGTATGTCGGTAAACAGACGTGATAAACGTTATAATGACGTTGAACACATTTTAGTACGTTAAATTTGTTGAAGAAATGCAAACAATACTATTATATAATTAGGTACTATTAGCGATATGAATAGTTCTGTTGCTTAAAGTATATGCCTAAGTAACGGTTGTTATGACGTAATAGGCCACAACAACATTAACATTTTCGATATAAAATAAAGGTAAAAAAAATAATTGAAAGAGATAAAGAAATACACAAAATCAAAAAACACTATCTTCATTATCGTTTCCCAGAATTGGCAGGTAGAGATGTTACCAGGTAATCCAATACTAGCCAAAGATAATTTTTTTTAATGACTACATTGTTGCTAATCTCGCGATTTTTTGCAACTTCACCGAGACATCATAATTTAAATGCATTGGACTGTAACCTACAACGCCAGCACCAAGGGCTGTCTCCCGGGAGACCGTACCTCGGCTTGGTGCTGCGTTCTGGTTACTGGATGGACTTGATGGAGGAATATTGGCGGCTCGTCGCTCGGCGTTAGGCGCCGGGCGCAAGAGAGGTCTTCGTCGCCGAGACCCGCGGCGACGGTGTAGTGTGATGTCCAAAGATACTAACACCCGTATTCAAGAAGCATACTTAACTAAGTAATGTAACAACGCTGTGCGAAGTACGACATCTAGCTATGCGTTCCATACGTCAAGCCATCCAATTCATAAACAATACTTAGCACCTACGAACAAGGAATTTGTTCGTAGCTTAGAACTTACTTAACTAGGAGAGCTCATAGTGTTGATATCACTTTTGTAATTTGTCCCTTGTTATAGCGTACGTCACTCTGATTGGGACATATCATGTCAATGGTCAAATCATGGCAAATGTCTATCAAAATACTCTATTTCAAGGAATATAAATACTCTTAAGGCCCCATACTTAGTCAGCCAGAAGAGCCAATCAGCGCACTCC
Source organism: Calephelis virginiensis (assembly GCA_002245475.1). NCBI lineage: Eukaryota > Metazoa > Arthropoda > Insecta > Lepidoptera > Riodinidae > Calephelis > Calephelis virginiensis. The sequence continues at coordinate 56,083 of NJDC01003920.1, forward strand.
CCCCCGTTCCATGATTACTATGAAATATTGCGCTCTAAAGTAAATGTCTTAAGCGCCAAATCACTATTTTTGACACAATAAAAGTAATTTCAAAAAAATATAAAAACTGAAACAGTTATCTTTTAGGTATGTTCATGTCTATGTTCATGTTAAATCTGGGGACGATATTTTCATAATTGAAGTAGACAGATGGGTTTTGCTTTCAAAAAAGGGTTAACTTTTTGATTTTTTTCTATCGAGCAAAGTGAAATGAATCGTGTTTTGGAAACACTAGTCTTATAAAGCATATTAATGTTAATCTTGTGTATTTTTGTCGCCGAGATCCATAATTGCTTTGTATGAAAAAAAAAACAGTATATTGTTGACGTATTTTAGCATACATGGCCCCTTAAGGAAGAGATATTTATTTATTGACGGTCGCAAGTAAGTGATATTTATTTTAATTTATTTTCTCCCTTCTTATTTGTATACTCGTATATAGACATACTATAGGATTTTGGAAATCATTTTGTTTCGTATATTATTCTCTGTTCATTTATTGTTAATAATATAATGATTTAACTCTTCCTAACGGCTGCAAACCATTCTATTTGATTATTTTTTGGTGCCTAACAATCATTAACTTACGAGCACAATTGTTACAAATACACAACTTTAAAATTTCGACTTGACACAAACCACGTCTTGATGCTATGCGTTCCTTAAAGTAGCTCGGTAACTATTTTAGCTATGCGTCGGTTTTGACAAATGCGTAGTGGTTAATTCACTCAAGTGTCGTTTATGAATAGCTTTGACTGTCCCTATCAGTTTGTGGGCACTATGAGACTCATAATGTTGTTTATGAATACCGGTCCCACAATTTATAGGTGGCAAGCCTATCGCCAACGAGGCACTTATCCAATCTCGTTGTTTTTCTTATAGAAAATTTAAAGAAAACACATTTTTTGTGTTGCCCGCCCCGAGAATCGCACCAGGGTACTCGTGAAGTCACGTCCAACATCACCACCACACAGACCACAGAGACCACAGGGACAATCAATAAAGTAAATTATTTATACAGTAGGTGATACACTAAATATCACAACTAAAATAAAAGTAATTCTTGTACATTAAAATTTATAAAATATAATGAAATACAATGAATAAATCATTGTTATATCAGGTAAAGGTGCGACTTGCCGACAATGGCACACAACAACTAGTGCCAAGATTCTCACAGTAATTACGTTATTGTTAAACAAAATCTTATATTAAGCCGAAGTAGACTGGCCATACGCAGGTTACGCAGGTAGACTTCAATTTAAAGTTTGAAACAAAACTGGTCAATTTAAATAAAAAAAAAAAAAAACTAAATGCGCACTGAAATCCAAGCCGTTAGAACGTTTCCGCATATTATACTATACATGTACGTATTTTATTGTTTACTACACGTTTACTGCCTAACTCTTCGGGGAAACGGACGTGAAGATACTATAAGATAATCAAGAAAATAAAATAAAAAAAGAAGAATTACATTAAAAGTTAAATTTAATAAAAATAGTTACGCTCGTATTTCAAATACGTTTTTGGGCTAATAAATAATATAGTCAGAACATGTAAACTTCTGACGTTTTTAATCATCGTTTAACGAAAAATATATTAAAAAATTATGAAATGTCATATATAAACAAATTTGATAGCACTAAACGTGTTTTGTGTCTCTTTCTATTAGTATCGTTGAAAGAAAATAGAAATACCTAACTTAAAATTAACTAACAAGTTCATATCAAAATTGGTGATTTATAACAAGTAATTATTTGACACTTGTTTTCTAAAATAAAAGATATTTCATGAAAGTTCCGCTATCCTAAGACTTTGGAAATTTTTGCTGTAAGACCAACACTTTGGATACGAGTATTGCTGGATTTATGCCATTACTATTATCTAAACAACAATAATTAGTATAGACATTTCAGGGGTGGAAACAGATTCAAAGGCCAAAAATACTGATTTCACTGACTAACACCCTCTAAATTACTGACCATTGGTACTACTACTAACCACTAACTAACTAATAGGTAACCAAACCTCTAAAACATTTACTAGGTCAATTCAACATTGAATTACAGACATTAGTTACGTATGTTAATCGTATTTTGGAGAATGTTGGTAAATATTTTTTTTTCCAATTGGCATAGGCAGCCTGCATCGCCGTTTCTATGTAATGGAATCTTAGAACGTGTTTTTCATTCACCTTAAAAGGCCGGATTAAATTGAAACTTCACAAACATAACAAGGACAGAAGACCAAATAGTACCTCCTATTTAAAAAGATAAGAACATCCTGATCTGTCTGACTTACTCATTCTAATTTGTAACTCATTTTAATATCCGTTATGGTTATTTAAAGCACTTTAAAATAATGCATTATTTGCGAAAGTTTATTCATAAACATAATAGTAATTCTTAACCAAATGAACACGTTAGTCACGAAAGCATTTAATTTTAAACAAAATTGCCCCCCGACATCATTTCATTTCATCAACTATCTTAAGAACTCCTATAGTTTTAAAAAAAATCACGACATAATAATAAAGAAGGTACGTTCGCCAATATGGTTATGGTTATAACACAATACAATACAATACAATACTTTATAAACAGGTACGAATAACTGTAAACTTATTATAAAATATTTAATCAACCTTTTTTTTTTTATTTGAATTCATAGAAACTTATTTTCTAGTTTTTAATTCACCTTTCAGTTAAAAAAAGGCAGCAGAACACATTTTTAGACTTTTTAGAATTTTTTAGTATGTAGAACGCGAACCGATCGTAACCAAATTTGACTTAATTTTTATCCCGCTCACTAAATGGGTTTCCATGGGATTGGGGTATATGTCAAAATCTTAATTGGGCCATCATTCATAAACACGTAGTCAGATTAATTTATTCGTTTTTTGATTTGTATTACGTTATTTACAGATTGTACCGTACTTTTTTAAAACTTATAAGTTTTTTACTTTGGAAATTATAGGCATAACGACACTCGGCATAAATCGACCGAATAACTTGAATGTATAACCGAAGAATGTACATAAACATTTAAACGTACAGGTCATCTTACATATACATACATATCTCCAGAGCAAGGTCCCTGCAGGATGCAGAGTGTTGAGTGCGAAAAGAACAAAGTTTACCAGGTTGGTTAGTTTTAAATTAAGTGTATTGTTTCCCATGTCTATTACAACGTTTTTACAATAATTGAAACATTGCAAATATCGCTTATAAACGATAAAATATAGTTTTCCTAAGGAGTCACTCTTTTTTACTTAAACTTGAAGAAAATTATTCTCTTCAGTTTAATTCGGGTAGACATAAGCGTTTTTTTATTTAAAAAAAATACTTATTTTTTCGTTTTGTTTCTTAAAGCAAACAGACAAATTTCTTTCGTGCCAGGATCGTGAGGTTTGGCACTCAATACTCTCTGCGTATCACGTAAGGGACTTTGCGTGAAGATATATATGTAAAGGATAGTGCGTAAAATTCAAAGTGACAGTAAAAGAACAAATTCTTTAAGAAATATATTTTAGACAGCTACTGAAAAGAAAAACAATGTCCAGGGCTATTACAGATACCAGCCCCTGATCCTCAAAATACTGACTTTACTGACCATTTTTCAAACATACTGACTTTTACTTACCTAGGCCAAAAAAACTGACTTTTACTGACTTTGCTGACCATTTTCCACCCTTGACATTTTCATACAGGAAAAAGACTGATATTCTGTCGACGGTCGAACTCCGTGCTGGCCCGTGATAAATGAGTTTTTATTTTTATTTTGTAAATGTTCTAATACCACTGTTTTGGTACAATAATTGTCGTGGTAGACTTGTACAAAGGTCACACGGCAGTGAAGCACATAATATAACACCTATGATGTCTATAGGGCGTGCCCTATCTCTTCTTCTATCCATTAGGAGGGCTTGTGCTTGTTCGTTGACCTTTCACATAAAAAACTGCAAATATGGCAAGGAGACAAACACATCAAAACGAATTGTTAAAATTTGTTTAGCCGTTCTTGAGTTAGTGGTGTAACTAAGCAGACATATTTTTTATACTATGTGTATCAAGTTACAAAGGCATATCTACATATCTGCCACTAATACATGTCTTTGTTGTTTATAAAATAAATGTAATATAATTTCTCGTCGGTATCACGTATAATTGGATTGCAATGCGAGTAGATATATGCGGAAGAACGGGAGCGACGTCTTTAGTTACATTCTGTGTCTTATTCTAAGAATTCCATGGGAACACTATGCATGAAAGCGAACTCTAGATTCGTAGGAGCTCATTAAAATACTGTGATCTATCACAAATAGACGCAATGATTATTTTGTTGCATCACTACCTTGGGATTTCTTTAATTTTTTTTTAAACGTTTCCATTGGAATAACTTACAAAGTACAAAGTAGAAGCACCGGTAAACGGCTTACTAAAGCCAAACACAATAAAATTAATCTATTTTTAAAAGTTGACTGTATTTTTTGTATAAGTTAGCCAAGGTCGCAGTCGCCAGGTTTCTATATAGAGGGTGCAGACAACTCTTTCTCTATATGTGTGGCAATTTTTTTTACAACTTCTTGTACAAACCTGACGTAAGTATACCTGACCTACATAGCCTGTTTAAATGATTTTCGGTCATTCGCACAGTTGGAGATCTATGTGAGCGCTGTTCAGTTCATTTCAATAGATGAATTAACTTTTGTACTCCCGTTTTTTGAAATCTGGTGTTTCTCAAGTGGCCCCATTTAAAATTGATATCTAAGACCTGAAAACTCTTGTTTTTGAGTTATACTTAACAATTCGAATAGAATTGAACTGCATCGATAATATTGTCATTACTCATATGATAAGTGTCCGCAAGGTGATAAGAAGCTACTTTTCCAAAGAAAAAATGTTAAAGTTTTAATCCATTTTAATTATGAACTGTGAACTACGTTCTTAATTTTTTAACAGTATGTATCAAAAGTTGGATCAAAATACCATTTCATATTTCAATGAAAATCTATCATAAATGTCCAATGGGCTAAATATACTAAAGAGCCACTCAAATTAGCAGTGATTAAGTGAAAAAGTGAAAACAAAGGCTAAGTGTTTAGTATGCATTTGGAAAACTGTAGAGGCGAGAGCAATAAGTTTAGCTAGCGATTTGCATAGATTGCGGCGCGCTAGTCGGCGCTAGTGGCTGCTTATAGACGGAGAGCTATGATATCGAATTACGGATGGGGACTACCCAAACCAAAAACATTCGCGTTGCCAACCTGGGACTGGAATGTTTTGCGTAAGTTTACTGGTGACACTTAAGCCGGGACTTGGGAATTTTTACATCTACTAAAACACAGTATCTGACGTCTTCGTTCACTTTAAAAAAATAATGATCTCTTGAGAATCGGGAGAAACAGTACCTACCTCCAGCACACAGTTGCACTAGTAACAAATTTTGTTTGGACGAACAAACAATCACAGTTTCATATTTATTATATATGTATAAGGTGAAGCCCGCGACTTAAAGCCGGAATGAAGACCAAGTAATTTCCAGGCTCTAGCTATATTAATGCCATGTTTAATCAAAATAAAAACGATTTAACCATGAAAAAAAAACTTTTTATAATTACGCTTATGCGTAAGACAGTCTTAGCATTTATATGTATAAGCAAGAATTAATGTGATGACTACTTAAAATATTTTGATTTAAAATAGTTTCGTTATTTCAAAAAGAATATCAAGCGACTGCATTCACGTACTCAAGTTACCGTTAATTACGAGATAAAAGTTTGCATGACTTTCGAGCGTATGATAACAATTACATAAAATATATAATGATGTTATCAATTGAATTAAAGTTACCGTTTAAGTTAACCATTAAATTTCACAATAAATAACTTTATTACCATTTTAATACACAAGTCTATAGGCACAGATAATTTCAACCACATATTTCTCTCATCATCCAATCTGTAAATTAAGATTAAATCTGTATTACATGGAAATAATTAAATATTAAAATATACCAATACATTTCCCGGTTTTTTCTTTAATATGAACCTTCTCCCAGCTAAGACCAACACTGCAAAAAGACAAATGGCAAAATTTCTCAATCCGTTTAGGCGTGATGCGATGACCACGCGAAATGGGGATTCATTTTCATATACATAGAAGATATATTTATACAATATATACATACATATTTTTTTATAAAAGACGACTACTACTGCCAGGCTCTCGGGCTACACCTAGTGATTTAGTCGGGTCACCGCGTGGGTGGCGCGCCCGTCCCGACAACACCTGTACATGCCCGTGTACCTACATAATAGCTAATACGTCCCCTGCACACTACTTCTACGCTTTGTATATCGCAATTAGTGTTCTTGGATTTCGCTATGTGATTAAATTGTTACGTCATTGATGGGGACTGTCTCAAGCACAACCTGACCCTTATAAAGCGCCGAATTCTCCTACACAGCAGTGCAAAATTTTCATCAGCTAGGTACCGCCTAAGCGTTAAAAAAAATATATAATCACAAAATAAAAAAAATGCAATAATCGCGATAAAATCTACCCTTAATAGTTCCATCTCGATCATGTTAGCTTTAAAAAAAAAATTTAGGAGTTATAATTCTACACACACACACACACACACACACACACACACACACACACGCGCGCACGCACGCACGCACGCACGCACGAATGCACGCACGCACGCACGCACGCACGCACGCACGCACGCACACGCAAACCTTTTTTCATTGGGAGTTAAAACGTGTGTAATTGTTGCCTTAGCAGCCGTTCACACCCATTCGAACAGTTCTCTCCTTTTAATAGACTCTACTCCTTAGACATGGTTTTAAAAACTCCATAAATTGTGTCGCTTTATAGTGTGTACAGCTCTTTTCTCTGGTCACAATTTTGGAACTGCTGCCGTCTCACTAACACCTATAGTATATTTTACCGACAACTAATACATAACTAACCACTATAATAGGTACTTAACACACTCATGAAGCCATACTACTGGAGGTTAAACAAAGACATTTGTCATTTCCAAAACATAGTGCCGATTCATTCCTATGTACTGACTTTTTTTTCGTTTTAACATTGTTAGCAAGTGAGTTAGCAATATTTGGAAAATACATCAGGTATCTTTGTAAGAAATGTAACCTGCAGTGGTAATACAACTTTATGATGAAAAATTTCCACATAAAAAAACACTATTTCAGGCTAAATATCTCGGCCTAAAGAGATGTATTCGGGTCACCGCGTGGAAGGCGTAGCCGCTGACTCGGTGACACCAGCACACTGTAGGTACACGTTGGCTAATAGGTACATCTCTCTGTGTGCAGTACGAGACTGAGTACTTACTATCTTCACGTTAAATATCTTTTATCACATGCACTGCGGAAACCATTAATGATAGAAGAAAAAAACATTCTACAAAACTAAACAACGTATTAATATCTACCAAAAACTTCGCGACACTATATATTTAACTATGATAGTTACGATATATTATATTCATTATATACATTTTAATTAAAAGTTGATAGAAATAGTGCCCAAATTCGGACCAAGTTATCCATACCTTCATATTAATCACTATCTAAATAAATTTTTGACCTTCAAGTATGTTTCAATACTTTCAGATTACTTTTTGAATTATTCAAATCGAAAGATCAATTTAAAAGATATTGAGAAAACATTACGCATAAAAAACACTAGAAAATTATTAGACGCGGATGCCGTGCCGTCCGTCGCCGCGTGAGTTTACGAGTATATTTCACTAACGATCCGACCCGGCTTCGCTCGGGTAATAGAACTTACCATTAGAAGCCAACATTATCCCTGAAGAACATAGGCTACGTTATTTCTAGGAAACATTATAAATTTGTCCACCCGGGCGAAGCAGGGACAGGCTGCTAGTCTATAATTAAATTTGGAACTAACATAAATAGAATTTCTACATTTTAACGACTTCATTTTGGTAAGAGGGTGCAGGTGTAACAGATGTAAAATATGGGTCAAGAACGTTAAAATATTCAACATTCTTAAAATATATTTGAAGGACATAATTTAATGCTTGAATATTTAAAATTAAACACACATTAACGAGACAAACGAATTGAAATATTACAAAACCCTCCCCTGAAAATATGTTTTTGCGATTTTGCGTGTGAATTTTTTAAAAATATTTCGCAAGTCAATAATACTCGTAACACAGAACACGGGCGATACGAACACGCATTGGGTGTAAAGTACGAACTGAAAAGAATACCACCAATTATAGTATTAAAAAAACTACAAATGAAGCTGAATGAAGGAACGTGCTTTATGCTCCATATAACGACTAACTCTTTAAACTGTTAACGATTACGTTGTTAAAATTACACTTTCTTAAATGTACAAAAAACGTTACATTTAACAAGTCTTGTTTTTAATTGTTGTTAATTCAAGCAGTTGACTATTTTGTTATAAATGAACTCGGATTTTTGTCCTATTTGGCGTGGTCATTGCACAACGTCTGAACAGACGGACTATAGTCCGGTGAAGTTGAAAAAACCTCGTGGTCATCAATAATATTAGCCATTTTTAAAATAGACGGGAATTGTAAATGGGAAAAACAATGATTTCATCTCTCAAACTGTTAGTAGCTGTTGATATCAAGCAACACAAAGTTCACAGACCAGTTCCAAATAATATAATTGTCTAAACGAACTTAAAAAATAACATAATATAGTGATTTTGGAATATGTAAACTAAATGCACAATACAAAATCATATTAAAAATTTAAATAAAATAATTTTCTATATGTTATGTCTAGTATGTTACAGACTAAAATATTAACATTTAGTGATTTTTGAATATGGAAACTGAAAACTCAATACAAAATCATATAAGAACTTATATTCAAACCCTGCGCACACTGTAAACTTAGTCAGTAGTCAGTTAAAACAGCAATTTACTCATTTATAGCTACAAAAGCACGCGCAAAATGTTGCCACGGGCGATTAGTAGAATTCCGCTCCCGCAATAGAATATAAATACTAAAAAAACAAGGATCTTGCGACAGACATATATGTGTATGCATGTGGTTCTCTCGATGCTCCATATATGTATAAGCACTGACGCATCTACCACCTACTGTGGTAATGATCGTTTACGTTTATTTATCTTTTTTCTATTATATGCAACCGGTAACGTTTACTGGCCACCTTATAAGATAATAACAATAATATATTGCTGACAATATGATTATTGAAATCGTTTTGTTAATAATATGAAATAAATACACCTGATTAAAATTACAAATTACAGTTGGATATCACAGTGGAATTGTTTTTTTTTTTGTAGGATCAGTTCATATATGCAAGCGTAGACTGTGACAGAGAATTTACGCTGTTCAGTATTAAAAATTAAACACATTAAATGTTAATAAATTAATAATAATAATTATTATTTCTTTCGATACAAAAACATAGTTTATATACATACATGTGGCCAACATTCGCACCAAAAGTTATAGGTGGAAATATGTATACAAAAACAAAGTAATTCTGATACCAAAATAAATAAATATCATTTATCATCCGGACCCAAATATACTGACAGATATGGTCGTCACACAAAGAAACGTCTGTCGAATACAAGTCCATGGTGTTAGGCGTGCAAGCAGATTTATTTTTATTAGTATGTTGTATAATATAATAAATATACATAAAATTGTTCGTCTTATCTTTTCCGGTAAATTCCTAAAACATTAGAAAGCATAAAAGCGAAGTCAGGCAAATGTTATTAAATTACTTCACAGGAAATTAAGACTATTCATTAGTATTTAGATAGTATAGAAATGCATAAGTACAGACGTTTCAATATCAATTACCTAAGTATTTCATAATACCTACATAATATATTGTCAACCAAACGGGCCGGCGGTGTCGGCGGAGCACCTGGCGCGTGGTGTCGTATGCCGTTGGCGAAGGTTTGTCGCGCAACATTTCCATTAACCACATTTACGTTTTTTAACCGAACGTAAAAAGGAGGTTCTCAATTGGACTGTATGTTTTACTCGGGCAATAACGACCCCATTTTATTGGTTATATTTTACAGAGATAGCTCAAGCACATATAACTCAAAACTACTAGTAGGATAGGGACCATCTTGGAATTAGCTATATTTGCTATCTTTGTAGATAAAAAGTATCAAATCGAGTGGGAATGAAACAATAGAAGTCAGTTTTTGGCAGTTTTATCGCGCTTAAATTGTACTTCTTTCCCTGTGCCAGCCAATAAACCGTTCTGCTTAATATGATTATGTTTAAATTGAAGATATCGTGGATTCTACTTCATCGATATATAAAACGTATTTCTGCTGCCATAACGTCGGTGCTCGCCATTGCCTTACACCACGCTGTAGGTGGGCTAGCCGGTAGAATTGCACACGTAACGCCATGTTTTTTTGTATAATGTAATCTTATTAACATTTTGTTATTTTTCATTTTATAGAATTTGTATTTTATGTAGTTACCTAATTTTACATTTTCCTTATGTGAACGCCTTATGTGTAGGTATGTACCTTCTATAAACCGTAAAGTAGGTATGTCGCTAATAACACGTGCTAATATTTATTTGTAATTTGTAAATTCATTGTGAACAACAAAAAGTACATTCCTTCGTATACCTAGTACAGCTGGTATCAATGTTATCTAATATTACGTTTGTAAACTTCATCTTTTCATTTACAGATGTAGTTTAGTAGAGGAAACTTGTTGATTGTTTTTTTTTTTTGCATAGCGGTGGAGGCAAACTGGCAAGTGGGTCACCTAGTGGTAAGTTATGACCATCGCCGGCCGCAATACCAGAAGTGATAAAATAGGTATGTTGTTGATCTTTCGGGGAAGAGTAAGATCATTTCTCGAAGTTTTTACAAACTTTTAAAATTCCTTACATAACTACCCAGTATGTAAAAATACAGGCACCTTGCAATAAGTTTAGTAATGAATGCATCTGGTGTAATTCGCACACCGCACGAGTATGTTATCCGTTAATTGTTAATGTACCCGCTACATGTAGGTACATCAGCTTGTCATTAATCTTCCCTTCTTAATATATATAAATTAAGTGTCACGTTGTTTGTCCGCGATGGACTCCTAAACTACTTGACCGATTTGAATCAAATTTGCACACCGTGTGCAGTTTGATCCAACTTGAAAGATAGGATAGCTTACATCTCAATTTATAATCATAAAAATTAACATCCGAGCGAAGCCGGAATAGGCATATATAAATATAATAAACATTATCACGTTCTTGGTAAATAAAACGAGTTGTATCATTTCAGTATCTTCACGGCTATATCCCCGTATTCGTATAATAGGTAGGCAAAGGTGCCATGTATATTAATTAGTTAGAATGAAATAAAAAAGAACTAATAAAAAACTAATTCTGTTTAAAATTAAGTGTTCCTTATTTTTGTGTATTATTGGATTATGGAACATTTCCAATCATCATATGTTGTCTACAACATGATGATTGGAAATGTTAGATTCAATTATTTTTTAATAAATTGAAAAAAACTGTAACTATGTATTTATACAATAACTC
>NJDC01003920.1:68563-86983 GCA_002245475.1 Calephelis virginiensis
TCCGAGCGAAGCCGGAATAGGCATATATAAATATAATAAACATTATCACGTTCTTGGTAAATAAAACGAGTTGTATCATTTCAGTATCTTCACGGCTATATTCCCGTATTCGTATAATAGGTAGGCAAAGGTGCCATGTATATTAATTAGTTAGAATGAAATAAATAAGAACTAATAAAAAAATAATTCTGTTTAAAATTAAGTGTTCCTTGTTTTTGTGTATTATTGGATTATGGAACATTTCCAATCATCATATGTTATCTACAACATGATGATTGGAAATGTTAGATTCGATTACTTTTTAATAAATTGAAAAGAACTGTAACTATGTATTTATACAATAACTCAATATTTAAACTGCGATTCAAACATGGAAACGCGGTCCTACCCATTTTAATTGACTTTGTTATTTATTATTTTATTGTGATACATTTGCAACATACGTAATATAAGAAATATCTACGCCAATTACTTCGCAGTTGGCAAGAGGCAGGTGTTTGTTCATTTGTTACTAACTTAAATTTTGTGGTAGTTCTCTGACGGCCCCAATAATGAGATAAGTACCATTGCCGTGAATGCCGCCATAACGCCAGGGCCCGCCAACATTGTGTTTCGGTCTGAATGTAACTACGCAAAATGTTTAACTTCTGGTTGGCAATGCCACTAAATTAATGAGCGTCGTTTTTAAATGCCCAAGAGAAGTTTAAAAGCTACAAAAATGCTAGAGTTTTTAAATATTAATTCATAAAACACTAGCCGTTTCGGCGAACTTCTTTTATTTCACGAATCACGATACCCTCTGCCTAACTTACTGCAAGCTAACTTGGTGTGGTATACGTAGAAGTAAGATGAACTGTGCTCTCAAATGTTTCTGTACATTCCGGATTTCAAGTTATTTGGTCACTTTATATTGAGTGTTCATATGTCTGTAATTATTGAAAAATTTCACTTAGAAAGAAATACCGGACGAACTGTAAATCACATACTAGAAATCATGACACGAATAAATTTAATCGGACTACGCATTAAATAAACATATTACCCCAATTTACGTTTGTATTTAACCCCTCCTTCTCGGGAATCCCTTTATTGAGGGGTATAAAAATAATCCTACAACCTTATTCGAAGCATTAAATACCTACCAGCTAAATTTTATTACGATCAGTTAAGTAGACTCGGCGTGAATCGCGCTCGCGATACAACAAAACAGACAAAAATTTCAAAGTTGAATTTGAGTTGCTTGCGTCTGCCATTTTAAACATCTTCTATGTACAAAACTCACTTTTCTACATTTTTATTATAAATATAAATCTAAGATTAGGCTATCGAAAACTGGCAAGAATGGGGTAATCCACACAATAATGCAATAGCTAAAGTACTATTGTAATGAGGGGCTGCCGTTACGACACACAGACAATCACCGAGCGACGCTCTATGCGGGTCATTATAAGGTACCGCTGCATTTATAAAGAATTATTGTCACTGTGTTTGCATAACTAAAGAGAGAGCTCATTCCTTCAGGTGACGAGAACGGTGATTACCTTCGGTGTAGAGGTAGCATCAGTCGACACCAAACACTTAAATTTATTTTAGCATTCCCAATTTATTACTTCTTAAAGCGAGAGGAGTAGACATTACTGCTCGGATGATCTGTTAAGTGCATCAAAATTGGGCACAGTATGAGAACTATACTGCAAAATAACAAATCGCAGTTGTCACAATGCTCGCGTTACCAAGAAATCTCGCTCTTAATCAGGCAAGTTACCTCAACAAAAACACTTGTTAGTAGGCCGAATCGATTACGCGGCGCGGCTGGACGTTATGTTCGCTTTAAGGACCCTCAAAACCACTTTTTAATATTTAACCCTAGAAATATAAAAGAACACTAAAAACTATTTGTTTAATGTGTCATTTATGAACGTAATCTAGTAGAGATCGGTTCAATATTTTTTTAATCAATCGAACTTTTGTACTATTTCTATATTATTTCCACCCTTGTTGCTTAATAAAACTCAATTTGTAATGATGTACCCCTGATTTAAAAAGAAGAATATTATAATGCACGACACGAAAAAAATCTAAACTTATAACTGTAGAAAAATAAACTTTAACATCTCTACTAATATTCTAAATGCGAATGCGAGTTAGTCTGTCAAACATTTACACGAAAATTACTAAACCAATTATCATGAAACTTCGTACACATATTCTTGGAGGTATTAATAGTAACACAGCAAAGTTTTTTAATTACTTAAATGCGAGCGAGGTCGCAGGTAAAACTCAATTAAAAATAATGGTCTTATAACAAAAACTGGGCAGCAAAACACGTTATCTTAAGAAATTTTGTATGTCTGTACCCTAGCCGCGAATATAGTAAAGCGAGCATAACGAAATTTGGCAAGCGGGTAATTTGTGTTTCAAAGATTATAAGTATACAACTTTAGCCATTTATAGGGTTCCCGTGTGTGGGTATAATTTATAACGTGACAGTCGGAATTATTCTTTGTTTTTATTTCATAAGGTATAAGTACTTTACAATTGTAACACAAATTTTTTGTAGTTTATAAATTATGGAATGAAATTAATTTTTTTTTATTTCGGAATCCACGACTTAAAAATGTATTACAAAATTATTTCACCATTCCAACATATTCTACTACATTGTAGTGTGCAAATATTTTAATATTTACAAAAAACATTATTTATTAATTTTAATACTCAAATATATTTTTTAAAGTTATACTTCTTTTGGCGCGTTAGTTAAAAAATGATGAGGGTAAATTTTTACGATGCGCGCGCACACCGTCACGAAAAACCGACATGATGAAGTTAGCTATGAAGTTAGCTATAGATAATATTTTAGTTTTTAAAAAGATTTTTATTTTATTACGTCGAAGAACTATAACTTCTAACGTGTGTACATAAGTACACACACACTTTTTTTTTTATTTCAATTTTTATTACTAATTACACACAATTTTAAAACAACCACTGTTTCCAAACCTAGCCAGTCTATAGTGTACAAAGGTGTACTTAATGTTACATGGCCAGAGGATTTGAGCCCGGGATCCCGGGATGGCGCTTATATATTTGTCTAAAAATTTTCAGGATCAATTTCGGGATTCGTAATTCATAAATTCCGGGATTTTCGTGATTTACATAGTTTTTTTTTAAATGTCAAAACAAATGTACGTGAAACGAAACTGAAACGACTTACTTTCATTTGACGTTTTGACGACGGACCATCTTGTATACATTGCTGATTTCACCGTATCACCGTATTACGTGTTAAAAAACTGCTTCATGTCGTGTAAGTACTGATATTGTTTGTTAATTGGTGATAATCAATGAATTTATTTAAAAATAACAATGCGTTAATGTGTCTGAGTAAAAATAGATGAATAACAACGAATGTTATTTTCTGTAGCTTTAAGAGGTTATTTTTATGTTGTGCATACTTAAATGTTCTTTTCTTTTCAGTTAAGTTTTAAGAAGAAAACAATGTCATTATCCAAAGAAAATTTTTATGTCAAACATAAAAAGATAAAGAGGTTTGTCAGTGCGGGTAATAAAGTTTTTGGTCTATTTAATTTAAAGTATGTGAGTACCTATATACATTGATCTCTTTAGCATATTAGTATTTTTTATATTATGTCTAAATAAGTTGAATTTTTGAGTTTATGTATTTGTATACAATTATGTAGTAAGCTCGTTATTTGTTTATATTATCACAAAAAGAAGTATAATTTTGTTTTGTTTTTTGAAGCTTTAACTAAAGATATAAAATAAAAGTTGATTTTTATATTTTTAACTGTCTTCTTCTTACCACTTTCTAGAAAGTACAATTCACTAACACAATCCCGGGACTATCCCGAGATCCCCATCCCTTTATCTTAAAGAATAGATAAATGGGGTATAAAAAAAAAACATTTACTAAACATTTACACATTTGAACCTTACTTTAAGTAGCACAATAAATACATAACAAGACATGTCTAACAAGAAAAATATTTAGAATAATATATCAAAATATTACACGAAAAATTCGTATTCCATATAGTTATTCTACATATACAAATATTACGGTATTTACTTAAGTAACATATACCTACATAAAATTTACATTCAAAAATTATTAAACAATGAATATTATCTATTAACGCTACTGCTCTATATTCCAAATATTATTTAACACTACCTGTAGGTACACGCGACTTCGTTAGCGACCGTCTCCAGCAAACGCTAAACGCCGATTTAAATAAGTAAATCGCAATATTCAGAAAAAAATTCGCATCTGTAGTATATAATATTTGAATGTTTGGAGTTTATTACAAAGTCCAAACTCCAGTTTAAAATGACCTGTATCTTGATGTCAGATGGTCTTGATCAGATGTTTCTCTACATTCCGGGTCTCGAGTTATTTGGTCATCTGTACCTAATGGGTTTTCCAATGACTGTCATTTCTAAACTACTTACATCACTTATGACTTGGAAAAAATACGAGACACCCTGTAAATGAATGAAAAATGAATGAATGAAATTAGCCTTCGCGTTAATGAGATAACCTAATTTAAAATTTAGAAGTTTATCCCTATCCCACGCGAATCAATTTCGTAAACGGATAACCTTCCTCGGAAAATAGAGCTATATTCGTCAATCTTCGGAAATCCGATTGTATTTTAAAGTTATATCTATATAGAGTTCTTATTACATAATTAATCATTTCGCTTGAATTTAGATTAGGTCAGCCAATTTAAAAATAAAAGTATAAAGTGTACAGCTGAAGCGCATAATTTAAATAGAAGTAGATCCGAGTGAATTCGTTCGGCGCTCGGTATACAGATGCTAGAAATGTGTTCTACTGCCTGTTTATAGCAGCTTACTATTTAGATATTTTGAAACTTCAATGTGCAAAATAAATATACTCATATACAATTTCATTAAATGTTTACATTAAAAAAAGAAAATATTAAAATCCAATTCTAAGAACAAAATGTGACATATAGATAATATATCACTTTCCTCTCCGAATTGTATTAGAACCTGTTGTGGTGGTTTTACCATCACTCTCGGCAAACCAGCGGGGCGGGGGGAGAGCATGCATTATTCAGGGCTCATTTCTATTCAACGCCGACGACAGGCCCGCTGATAAAAACTTCTCGTTTGACAACTCGGCCGGGCCTGCACCCTTTGTACTTAGCACATGTAACATGTTCCCTTTGCCTAACACGGTTTACACTTTAATTAAAATGCGTACAAACTTAAAGGTATTACAAGCGCATTTTAAAACGGCACCGCTTCAATGTAAATTACCTTTTACTAATATATGGACACAGGTTCAAGTTTTGTGTATTTGTATTTTGTGTGGTAGGTGTCGCTGTTTATAGAAAAATCTACATACATACCTAAATAGGAAGGGAAGACGATGTTTTCCGTAAAGAATCAGTCAGTGACAGATTAAATGTTGATTGACGACTCGGAGTTCGGCCGTTGTTTTTCAAAATTAAAAACAAACCCGTTTTACTCATGACTACTTAAATCTGATACAGCACCGATTGATTCCAAATAAAGCTAAGGTATCTAGCTAATATTTAAATTGAATATCTTTAGAAACTTCATATCCTCAATTTATGTCAAGTGCTACTTTAATTCACATGACGTAGGTAACGTACATTACATTTAATAGTATTGCTGACAAGCGAATAAACAAAAAAATATTCCTGAACAAACTACACTGCACTACAAATTGATGTACTTAATTCAAAATTAAAACTAATTACTATGCTTTTCTTAAGGATGTTAGACAGCGATAGTGATAAATAGAAATACCAAAATATAAATCTCTGTTGGCCAGCGGATTTAGGCATTTACAAGGCGGTCAAATAAATAAATCAATAAAATAAAAAGTAAATAAGTTACAATTTAAATAAATAAATTAAGCGGTTTCCACGTTTAAGGATAACATATATTATAGATAAAGAACGATACTTGAACAATTAGCAAAGAAATTGAATTCCTGACTCACTAGCTAAAATTAAACACGGATCAAGCCAACAGAGATCATTAAAACAAACACGTGGCAAAGCTGAGCGACACACGAGTGGGTAACTGTACATTAACCGACTGCAATCAAAGTGGGAATGAAACGAGCCATTTGCGGTTGGCGTCTATTTTGATTTACCTACACGTCTCTGTTCCACACATACCCACCTACCTACTCGTAATAGTTTAGCAGTTAGCTTACACGACTTTATTTACGCATTTTCAAGTAACTACAAAGATACTAGCGGACAACTACTACTTTGACCGCCTCGGTGGCCGAGCGACCGACCACCCTGGGGTTCGATTCCTGACGGGTATAGGCATTTATGTGATGATTGATGAACATAGGTGTCTGTATTTCCAGGTCTGTGTGTTTGTTAATTTTATATACTGGTATATTTCCAGGTATTATTATGTATTGGCAACGTTGACTGACACCCATTACATAAACAAGCATATGATTTGCTTACTTTGGTGTTAATTATAATATTATTTGTGTAATTTGATTCTTACATGTTTATTTGATAAAATAGTAAAAAAGAGACCCACACGTCGCCTACGAACACGAAGGATGTTAAAGGTACCGTCCGGAACTGGGATGTTGAGCTGTTTGTGTAGGCAGAATAGCCGGCTACCTTACATACTAAATCGGAACAAAACAAAGGCGCGCACTGGAGTTGTGGCGGCAGAAAACAATGGCACCACATCAACAACTGCAGTAATGGAAGATCCACCAATGTCAGCCAGATTAAGCCTTATTCCATGGCCATTCTTAGCCAATGTCAGCAAGCGGACTAGCACCCAACTGCGTCAACTGTTTCACACGAACCCATAATTCACAATTTACGTATAGGGAGAGCTTCAAAACTGTACCACGTTTTATATAGCATAAGAGAGAACCTTGGTCGATATAAACCACACCTATAGACCATTGAGGTGATCAATGAATCGCCTAACAAACAAATATCTACAGTTAAAGATAGGCCTACTGTAGTTTTTTCGATAATTAACAGACTGTTTTAGTTGTACCTATATAAGCGCTATCTCTTATTTTAGATAGTTTATTGGAGTTGTCTAACGGATGTTGTGTATTATTGAAGGTAAGAAATACAAGTCGCCAATGCACAACACCATAGATTGTAATGGTGTGTTGTCAACCTGACCTTAGCAAATTAAAGGGGAACGCGAAAACAACTCCAAATCTTAAATGAACGAATTACTGATTACTTGCATATTAATGAAAATGTAAATCGCCTCTGTGGTCTAGCGGTTCTGGGGTTGGACTTGACTGCATGAGGTCCCTGGTTCGGTTCGGTTTCGGAGGTTTGGTTTTTCCAACTTTCTGATAAAAAAAATGTTGCTCGGGATTGGATATGTGCCCGATTGGCGATAGGCTTGCCACCTATCACACTGTGGGCCTTAATGTCTTCGGCTGGTCGTGGGTGCCCTGATTGTGCCTCTGCCTACATATTCGGGGATATGGGCCTGAAGATGCTTTTTTTTTAATGTTAAATACCTACTTATGTTGATGTCAGACGGAAGATGGCACCGTCTACACAGTTTCTGATTGTTTTAGTTAATCCCATAACACTTAACTAAAGCAACTATTTGCGTGTTAAGTGTTAAGTTACATAAATATCAGTCAGCCAAGTTGCAAGACGACGCCAAGTTTTAAATAGAGTGTGACTTGTAACCGTGACCGAAAAAGAATTCGACAGTGGAGTAGAACTGCGACAGACGACGGCCAAACTAAACCTAAACACGTTGGGTTAAAGTTTCGTTTTGGCTGAAAAATTCAGTACACTTGTTGCCGTTTTAAGTAAAGTTCCGGTGCAACACCGCAATAACTTCTTGTCTAGAGGGTAAGGGCGACAGCATACGACATACCTGCACTATAGGCTCAACGCTCTGGATTCAAACAAATAATTATCCTTAGAAGGATATCTTCAGGCTTCAGATAGTCTGCAGTCACTGATGGGTGTAGCTTTGTCCAAGGTGTTACCAGCCTCATGTCAGAGCCACGTTCTTAAGCGGTGGTTAACAGTTGATGTTTTTGTACTGGAAGAATGATGGCGATTCAGTTGTATTATGACTTGCAGGAAGGTATCCTAAGGTTTAACGCAATCAGTAAGGTTACTCTTGAATCTTCATTTCTTGAAAATTGGAAATTGGAATCAGATATGTCACTTTAGGTACACTTGAACCTAAACACAACACTAGAGAACAACACATTATTCTAGATCTTTTACTAAATATTAACAATACACTAGTATTATGTTTAAGAGTACCTAAAGTGACATATCCGATTCCAATTTACAATTTGCATGAAATCAAGATTGAAGAGTAGCCCTACGGGTTATGATAATGTATGTAAGTGATCTCACGTCACCGTGTAGTATAAGCCTTCCAGAGTACAATAATATATTCTACAATATCCCTCTAAAATAGAGAATCTGTCAGGATTTCTAAGTCCATTGAAGGTAACATGCCATAAAAACAACAGAAAACATCAACAGCACAAAATATGAAGTAACGATTTGCAATATTCATAAACCTTTTAAGGTCTCCGAAGAGAACGGATTACAATGGCACACAATGAGAGAGCCGGTTCGTGCGCCGGCGCCGCACCACCGCCGGTACAATTCTAATTGCGAGTTGCGACATCGGGATAGGCGTCAACTACCATTTGAAAAGGTCATCCAAGTAATAGCTACATTAGTGAACAACGAAATAGTTTAATACGTTACAAGTTTTTGAAGTACGTGCAGCAGAGGCGAAACTAGTTATTGTTGGCATCAAATCCCTTCCCGGCCTTCCCTTCCACATAGCAACATGGCGACATTTACGGGAGCACCTGATGCGTTCCGACTTCCGTATGACATGGCAATAGCCTGCCGACGATCACATTGCTTCACACAACTCTAAACCAATATAAGATTTAAAGCCTGAGAAGAAATAATTGATGCCGTAATGATTTGCGACATTAGGGTAGGCGTCAACTACCTTTTGAAAAGGTTGTCCAGATAACTAGGCAGGTTAAAAAAAGGAGAGAGGGTTATCAATGATTGAGGTTAGGTCAGATTCGGATCGCGTCGGCCAACCAAAAGAAAATGTGGTTTTTCCAGTTTTCTAATAAAAAACTGTTGCACGAGATTGGATATGTGCCCGGTTGGCAATAGGCTTACCACCTATCACATTGTGGGACTTAGTGTCTTCGGCTAGTCGTGGGTGCCCTGGTTGTGCCTCCGCCTGCATCTTCGGGGATATGGGCGTGAAGATTCTTACTTTAGTATACTTGTCAATAACAAAAGTTTTGAGTTAGTTTAATAAAACTGATTTTTCTTAAGTTAAAAACATTAAATAAAATAACAAAAACTCAACTCTATTTTTTAAATCTCTTGGTGTGACAAGGTTGAATGCAATTATTGTTTGGTTTGAAGAAATTCTGCACGTTTATGTCGTGAAATTTAAATCAGAGAAACTTACAATAACGAAGGGCAAAGAGTATTTGTTATTTAGAATGTCTTGCAGTTACTGTTATTTTTATAACAAGAAATTTATGTTTTTGGATATAATGCTAAGAGCACACCAAATACAAAATGTTAAATTTAAATCTTTGAATGATTTGTTGTTTATTCGGGACGTTACACAGAAACATAGTAGCAGTTTACTGGCGCCTGCATTCGAGAGACAACATGTATATTAAAAGAAGGTGAAAGATGTTCTTAACAAAAATGATACCAGAACAAAGAAATGAAGCTTTATGAAGTGAAAACAACAGCAGAACAAATAGATTCTAAGCACCTTTGTAAACAAAAAGGTAAAAGGAAAATAACCGTTTGATGTTACGGACTGTTGTAACCGCTTTGGAATCGTAAGAAGCAAATAACACCTTAAATGTAACAATAGCTTTAATCAACGGCTGTTTAAAGTTAGTGTTAACCGATTCAACAAAAGGACAATTAATTAAACTACATGAAATGAAACAAAATCGTAATAATTTTTTCCTTTTTATAAACGATAACCAATTTATATATTTTATAATATATTTTAGCTTAGAAGCAGTGTTGCCAACTCGGATTTTGAAAAAGGCGTAGATCAGAGTAGAAAATTACGTAGATCTACGTACTTTTTTTGCGTAAATGAAGAGAGTAGGGTAGGTAAAAGTGAATAAAACGACAATTTTATATAACCCTAAAAGTAGTAGACAGCACACAAACAGTAATAAAAAAATACTGTTAGCAAACAAAAAAAATCTATGAATTACCACTAGTTTGCTACTTTCAGAGTCATCATCAATTTATTTAAATTATTAATTTTTATTATCATTTTCATACAAAGTATGTTCAAACCATTACTAAATCTATGTTTCAAACAAATAAAATTTATACATATATTAATTATAATTTTTAATATGTTCCTGCGAACGCTCGCGGTTTTTTAACCCACTTTTCTTAAAAAGTAAGACTGTTAGCGTGTCAGTGTGAAGCCTGTTTCTTATCTTAGTTTTAGGAAGTTGAAAAATATCGATTAAACAACTTCTTCGAAATCAATTTAATTAAATTTTTAGTTTTCGACAACCGGTCGTTTTTTAATCTTCGTTCGAAATATTTTTTAGTAGTAGTTGTTGTTTAGTTTTATCCCAGTCGAGGAAAGGCAAATGATCTAAGTCCATACAGCCACGTCTTCCGTAAAAATAAATATTTTCTTGCTATATATTTTCAATTTGGTTTATTAAATATTATTTGTTAAAGTCATTAGTCGTAATATAAAGTCTTGTCAGGGCCTTGAGTAAATCGGTGGCCACTTTTCTTAAGCTCATTTTGTGAGATTTGGCGGCAACGAGGTATTACACAATTGTTTTCATAATTATTTCACCTGTGCACTTGAACTGACCAAAACTGAACTAATTACTACCTAAATTAACCAATTTTACTCATAATTAACACAAGTTCATTAATGTCGAAAAAAAAAATACGTCCATCTTTCGCGGCGCCAAAACCATATTTTTTTAGTTTAAAATTCACTTTGACGTCACTTGACATTTCGTTTTACACAGTCACGTCATATTTCAAATTTCATATAACGTTGAATGGTGAGGTGAATGTGCATTAGTATGAAACGGAACGTTTATTAATTTTTTTTTCGGGAAATCAAGGAAATTATGCCCATTCAGTCTATTTTGTAAATTTAAACAACTTTGATAGAAAATACGTAGATTCTGGGACTAAAGTTCGAAGGTTTGCAAAAAGGGCTTAAAATACGTAGATCTACGTAACAAGACGTAGAGTTGGCAACACAGCTTAGAAGGTTAACGACGGTCGGTTGTATTACATATTATCTGTACATATAATAAAACAGTAATAAATATAAATCTATACATGCAGTGTTTTAAAAAAAAAACAATAAATGCTATTGTATACAAGATACAGAACACGCAAATAAGGTTATTAATTTTGTTGTGGGTTTGCCAGTTACCTTGAGAGACAGTTGGCTTTTCAATGAATTTTTAGGTTAGTAGAAGCTAATAGGGATCGGGATCGGGATCGGGTATCAACATTTAGGGCATCTGTTACTTCGGGCAGACCTTTCGTTCGTTCCCGTCACTAATGACGAAAAATCATTTCGACGTGTGTGCGGAGTCACTGGCAAAAGCTAGTTATAAACATAACAAGTTAGTTCTTTACGTCATAGCGTTTTAATCGTCGATGGGAAAGGAATCACAATTTTTGAACGAATGGACCTACTTCAATGAGATTTTTTGTTTGTAAGCTGACGTGATCGAGATGGTTCATCGTTACATTACATGTACAGAATTTGTCGGGGGTTATTGAACATTTTTAATTTTAGTGTTATTGTATGAAAAATCAAAAATGTAGGAAGGAAACAAACAAAAAATGGTTTAATATCCTGATGGTAAAAGAATTCACGTCGTAGAGACCGTAGACGTTAAGGTAACCCCAGCCTGGGGCTTATCAACTACCCAACTATCTAAAGTAGAATATAACGAGGCGAAACTTTATGGCGACAGGAGTACGACACTACTACTAATCAAGAAGAATCACGGCAGCACTCTATTACTTGGATTGTTTTACAGTTATAGGATTATGCCGATAATGCTGCCTGCATTATTAACTGTAAAATTTAGATATTCCTTACAAGCCTTTGTCTTCGTCCTATAATTTCCATCCATCCAATCCATGATCAGAAGTGATGGCTATATTAAGAAATCTGGTAAAATAGAATAATAGATATAGAAAATGAAACATTAAAAGCCACATTATATTTCATACAACCTAGGTATATTGTTTAATTAACAAAAAATGATTAAACAGTGATTCATTTTCAATAACAAAGTTTAAAGCAACTCCGAGCAGCTTTCAATTTTATCAAAATAAAATAATCTTTATTATTGCAATGTTGCGTGAAAAGAAGCTTACAGTAAGTACAATAGAAAAGTAATAGTGGGGAGAGAGGAACAAACATAATAAGCTCAACCCACGCGCGGATGAATCATGCGCCCGCGCAGCCGCAACACAGCAAAAACATTACCTACTTTTGAATAAGTTTCCTTTCTCTTTCTACACCTTCGAATGGTACACGTTCGACCCATTCATTATACCTCTAATAACACTCATAAATACACTGTCAGTTGGCGCTGAATTCAATAATACAGCAATATTTTTAAGCTTAAATGGGTACTTGGCTTTAAATATGCGTTTTTAATAATTTACGGCGACAGATACACTTTTAATGAGTATTAAACCGTTTCCCTTTAACATAACGTCGTTTTCCGTGGGTTTCAGTTTGTTTATGCGAAAGTACGCCAAAATGTATGATGATGTTTTAAAAAGCAGTATCTAAGCAGTGATGAGTACGATAAAATATATCTTTGGACGCTAACTGTTTTAACATTGAAACAGTGGTAAAAATGCACCTATATGTAGGGTTGTTTCGCCAGGTCTCGTCCACTTAGTGGAGTTTGCAGGTTTGAGATTAAATATAAAAATGTTCTAGATTTAATTTTTAATTAACTAATATTGTAACCCAGCCGCAGTATAGTCTATTTTAAGATGAAGCTAAGTTTTAGCCAAAATGTCTAGTTATTATTTTTTAAAAATTAAAATTATCGAAATAAGGCGTTTCACCAGTTTGTGTCCACAAAATCCAGATTGCGTCCACCAACTTATAAAGGGGTTAAGGGGAGATTTTATTAGAAGAATTTATAGAAATGTTGGGTTTTAAGGCTTTCTTTATAAAATAAATATGTTCGCGCCTAGTCCCTTACTGGGTAGGCAGAGAATATTGAG
Source organism: Calephelis virginiensis (assembly GCA_002245475.1). Classification (NCBI taxonomy): domain Eukaryota; kingdom Metazoa; phylum Arthropoda; class Insecta; order Lepidoptera; family Riodinidae; genus Calephelis; species Calephelis virginiensis. Next base: position 81,916 of record NJDC01003920.1, read on the forward strand.
TACCAAGTGTCACTAGCTTCCTTCACATTCATTACTTTTTTAATACAAAGAAGCTGGTTGTGGAGACTATGATGTCAAGAGTTGGTACCATAATCAATCAAAATCATCATTTTTTTTTATTTTTTTATTCATTTTCAAGGTCTAGGAACTAACACAATCTTTAATTAAACTTAAAACACTGAAAAATTACGTATGAAACGCGCGCCGGTTAACTATTTTTTTTACTAAAATTATGGCTATTTACTTTTTTGTATAGCTACGATTCATTATTTTTTTTAAACAGGAAAAATTATGCGAACAGTTCTTTTGTCTGTGTATGTGTGTTTCTAATACAGTGTAGTATAGGCAGAAAAGACTTTTAATTTCCCTAGTTTATTTTTACGCTAATTTTTAAGGGTTTTTTAAACGGTGTCCGCGAAAAGGACGCGAATTGGGGGGTGGACGCGAACAGGCGAACAAACTCTAGTACCTAATATGAAACCACGTAAATACTTTTTTGTGCTAAACGAAAAATAACTATTTAACTAGTTACATCACTATACTAACAATGCCTTGTGACTAAATCGGAAAGATGTTTTGGGTTATAAGCATCAATAAATAAGGGTTTAATGAATTAATTACCAACCACCTAGTACGTGAACTTCTATGACATCTTCCTTATCTTACACTCGTGCCAAGATGATTCAATTATCGCAAATTACAGCTTAACAATTTTATTTTCAACGAACGTTACAGCCTTCCCTAATTAGTAATTACGATTGACTTATAATAATGTGCTAATTACACACTGTATTACAAATATGTGAAATATAAGAATAAAATATAAGAATATAATTATTAAAAGTTTATTCAATATCTCACACATACAACATCTTATGGGACATATCAATTGTGAAATATTATGAACTTCCTAATTCAGACATTAATTTTAATGTCGCATAATGTCGAGTCACTGCAGTCAAAGCGTGACTGAGTTGGACGAGTGACCATGAAGTGCGTAGCGCGGCCGGTCGCCGCGTGAGACGTAAAAACGGTGACTCATGAAGCAAGATAAAACATAGCGAAAGCCGGTTGATAGAGAAAGACGGGAAACGTAAGAAACCTGTTTGAAATTTCGAGTTTCAATCCGATATGCTCCTGTCTTTACCAAGCAACTTCGCTTGAGTAGAGTTGCTCTACCGTTCATAAAACCAGAAGTGATTTTTTAGGAACGATTGATTTCCACGCTTTTGATACAATTTCTGGCACTTCCTGTCCACGAGAATTATCATGACGTTTAAAGTACTTGCTACCTACTCGTAGTATTCCAATATGAACTGACAATGCAAAATGATGTTTTTATTTCACATAATATAAAATCGCTAGTATACTGAACTTTAGCAGCACCATAAAGCTTTAGGACGACATGCATTGCATCTCGAAAGTCAAATTTTTCCACGATTATCTCTCAAAATCCTATTCTTTGAAATTGGCCAAGCACAATCTTATCTGTATAAAGGTTACCTACTGAACACTTTCTTTATCAACTGTCGGTCTGTTAAGCGGTGATGTCACCACTACTTCGGTCCCCTTATCTCGTAGCTGATAAAACACTTACTAGGAATGTTTGTAAAATAAGTAACCTGTTTAATAGCTTGGTACGCTGAAAAGCGTTGCTTTGTTTTAAATCGATATCATTCACTGTGGCCTATGCAATGTAATTAGTCGTAACTGAAACGAAGTCCTCGACTAAAACAAGAGTTGAAATTACAATTTTGGGCAACATCAACTGCGTTGCACCAATTTCGTAAATATTATAATTTTCAATTAATAATTTATTTATTTTTATTGGTGTGAATTTAATATAAACAGTGTGAATAAAACAGTAAAGTCAACTCAACTTGATAACAATTAAGTACATTAAGCGCAGGTGTCTAAGTAATTAAAGTAAAAAGCAAGTAAGATCGCGTGTGCAGACTCCCAACCCAAGCGATCACCGATGAAAGTTTCTATACAGATTACAGGAATTTTCCGACTGGATGGAAATCACCAACATCTCGGTGAATCATTACTTTTTTTACGTACGCTTCGTGAAGTGAAATCGTTATAGTCCACGTGATACGTGCAATATTTCATTCAAATTCAGACCTACTTACGGCATTATAATATCATATATTAGCTAACACGACATTTCGAATCTCACTGTTGCCAATGGTCAGAATGACACTTCAACCCTTCCTTCATCCCTACATTTTACGGATCAGGATTCACACGAGTTACTTTAGTTTAAAAATGTTTATCAGTACAATCGCATTTAAAGTTTAGCAACATGACTTCAAACATTACGCGGGAAATGCTCCTGTGAATTATTTCTCTGTTCAGCGGGTTTTGGTAATCTCAAACAAACAACAGATTGTTATGTTACATGTTAAGATGGTTGCAGTTGTACAAAACATACTGAATAATTTTAATTAGGACAGTTTGAAGCAATCTATAATAAAAGGAAATGACAAAACTTGACAGGTTTATAAATGATAATAAAAAAATAAGCAAACTGCAATATGCAAGTCAAGCACATAGATATACTTGAATATATCCATACCAAAAAAAAAAAGAATAAATACCAAAAATACAGACTTTAATTTAGTTGGGAATATTTGCAGCAAAACACTAAGTAGAGGTATAACACATATACAAAACTATACACTTGTTACTCGTACACGTTTCTTCAAGTCAAGACACCTATTTTTGATATTGTTTGTAAATACAAAGAAAATATTAAGACTCGACTTATCTAAAAATAAACATAAGTTAAAAATAACAAAGGTAATTTTAAGTATAATGTCGATTTCGAAGTAAGAATTGTGTCGTTAGTAGTAGGTACCACATGTACTTTGATAGGATTATCGAAAGTTATGAGTGAGATAATATCAGTTGTTATGTGACATAAGTCAGACAGCATTAAGTGGTCGCGATGAATAAGCAAAACATCGATTAGACGACCAAAATACTAATGAGCTGCTTGATAATTATCCTTTATCGCTTACATTAAATCGGCAATTTCAATATCTTGTTTTTATGAGTTGCAACTTAATTTTTTTGTTACGTTGCTTACGTTTATAAGAAGACGGATTTCGTAAAATGATATTTGCTAATTCATACATCCGCTAAATATGTGCTTGCAGTTTGTAACTACCTAACCTAATCTACCTTTGTATCTACTACTTGTGTGAGTGTGTGTGTGTGTGTGTGTGTGTGTGTGTGCGTGTGTGTGTGTAGTTTCGGAAAAAAGTGTCTGTGACATACGGATGGACAGACTGACGACGTGGTCTAAGATACAAAAACATATACGTTGGTTTTATTACCTCCGTTCATTGTCAATTTAAAACACTATTTCCGTGTCGTGCAATAACATCTCACCAAAATTTCAGTTAAAATAAATAATGATAGGTATAGGTAATATACACAAATTTATTTCGTATGGCATTAATGGAAATATTTGGTTATTTTAACTTCAACAATCACAACCCTTTCCTTTGCATGTGTGCAATATCACAGCGTGTTCGCAGTTGTATGTGATAGCTTCGTCTATACTTTTTTACTGTTCTGGGGGTAATTATGAGAGAAGATGTCTATCCAGGTTGTGTTATGCATTCAATACTTTATTTTATGTCATCGCAATACTTTATTTAATCTACCATAATATAACATTTTTCAAATCAACATGCAAAATGGAAACACTTGAATGCCGTACGAACATAAAACTATCACTCTTTGGCAGTATTGGGGCACAATAAACCAAAGCACTAGCTTGTCAAAGCTTGTAGATATAAAGACAAAATGGAGTATAATTTTATTGTAGACCAACAATGGTTAAGGCTACTGTTGCGACAGTCGCCTGGAGAACCGGTCTGACCACTTCCAACGGCGGAATTGGCAGCTTTAAAGTTATATGCATAGAGACCACAATGACCATGGTGGCGCTATTGATCACTGGCTTTCTCCCCTTATCGATTCGCTCTTAAATTTATAATTCATAACATGTTAATCGATTGGCGTTTTCTTTGTTAATACAATTACAGAGTGTATGTTGTCATGTAACTATTAAATGGTTATTAATATACATTATTTATGTGTTTGTTTTATCACTGTCTCGCAAAACATTTCTATCACAAGAAAACAGAGGACAAAGCTAGAGAACGCAAATACATCTCAACCTCATTCAATACTGTAAATTTGAAATTTTACGACATTACATATTCGATTTTCACTTATCATTGAAATCAATCGATACAAAATTCGTTCAGGAGCCTATGTAATGTAAAACGATACCAGGTACTTTTTTCCGGTCATTTTTTATTAATCAAAAAGTATTGGTTTATTGTTAGGTGATCTAAGATCTAAGACACGCGCATCGGCTAGTTTACAACGTTTCATACGTGATACTGGTATTTGAATCCATTTCCTGCCCCGACTGTAACTAACTACACTTATGTGATATTAGAATCACTTATATGATGCCAATATAAACTCACAACAACTAGGTAGGTATAATAAAATTCTAAAAGCATGGACAATTTTAGTGAGTTGCCTTAATAAACATTTAAGTTTCATTAATTCGATAATGGGCTTTTGCATAATAATCGTAGGATTTTAAAACAAGTTTTATTATTTCCAGTATTCGCGCTGAATCATCGGATGCTAATAGACCAGGTTCGGTTCGCATACTTTTTGTGTTTATCTGCTTATCAATCTCAATCACAGTTTTGTGGTCATCCATCCATAAAACGATTGTAAGAGACTTTGGAACATGTTGCCGGATTATGGGGTACCTGCTGCGTATCTTTGCAGTCCGTGTATGTAGATTATAAAGTATGAGTGAGGTTGGACGGCATTTAAGCGAGTTTTTGTCTTTGTAATGATATGAAAATAATATTTGTGCATAAATGATGCGAGGATGGATCCAAAAGTTCGTGGCCTAACCTATATGGAGCTATGACATCTTTTTAAATTCTACCGTCATTTGTTAATATGTGTCATATTGATTTATTGTGCGCAGTTTCATTCCGATTCTGTGATTATTTGTTTG
>NJDC01003920.1:87248-114913 GCA_002245475.1 Calephelis virginiensis
CTGATGGATTATAGTTTAAAAGTAACGGTATTATGGTTTTTTATTAAAGCTCATTAAAAAGAGAGGTGTTGTAAGTTAGATGTGTGTGAGTGTGTGTCTGTCTCCGGTATCATAACTTCACCCGCGCGAAGCTTAATCGTGACTTGTCAAATAAATATTTCCATAGTAATTGCGACAATATAACCGACCTGCAAATCTATCGAAGTAAAGAAAGATGCAATACCCAAAACTTTAATACAGTGAATAATACTTTAAAATTACTTGATTGTTAATTGATTATTCAATAATTGGCAAAAGGTAATGAATCTTTTTATAAGCACGCTTAAATTATTGCATGTATTAGTGCCAACAGAGGAACGATTGATGTCCGATTGCCCGATATCACGGAGCTCCGCGAACTGACGGCACGAATCTTTAAATTGCTAGTCAAATTGGTTAAGTGCTTCTAACTCTGGCTTCCGGTGAAAAGAAATTATCCAAAAGCGTAGCAACCGAAATTACGGTGGCGTGCCGAAAATTGGCATGAAGTGGATAATTGGCATCGAAATGCTTGAGGATGCACACCTGCGGGCTAAGGTTCATTCATGAGAGATCAAGATGCTAAGATCGAGAACAATCCACGGATAATAACAGTTGGCTTTTCTAAGAAACGTACCACGCACGAAGGCTTTGCTGGAGTAGTTTCGTCTCTCTCTCACTTATGAAGAGTGAGTGAGAGCGCGTGGGCGGGGCGTATAATGTTATGTCACATTGGAGCATGATAGAGGCGTCCGAAGTTGTTCACATGCACTCGTTGCATCCGTTGTTTCGCCCCGACCGTAAATACTAGCTTGTCAAAGCTTTAATGTCTGCCAGGGAAGAATATATACACCGCGAATGACACACTGTCGAAATTAAACGAATGCTATTAACACGTTTTTTTTAATAATCATCTATATGTCTATATGTTTAGATTGTATAGTATGCACGATACTTATAATAAATTTGTAGAAAAGTGAATTCTGTATATTGAATATATTCTGAAAACAATAAATCAATGTGATTCAAAAAGGTCAACAGAACACGTTTCATATTTTAAGAATCTTTGTCTGTCTGTCTGTAATACATGTAATATGTATGTTTGGCAAGAGGGGTAAAAGTCAAAAATTAGGGCGTAGGTACTTCGATTTTATTTACTGGCTTTTTGTTTTATAATACGTATGAGAAATTTATGATTTATGAAATGCTAGAGATTGTCTCGTAGTTTCACAAGTTTTGTACTTCAGAACTTGCAGACATGACAACACCCAGCATAGTGACCGAATAATTTGAAATATGGAATGTAGAAAAACATTTGCAACCAAGGTCCACATATCTTCCAGGTCCCAGCTAAGTCCATCTGCAGGATAGGTAGAAAGTATTGCGTGACAAGTGAACGAATTTCGCCAGGTCGGCTACTAAGGTAATAAACTAGATGTTGCTCGTCGTCTCACCGGCGTAATAAATTTAATTTGCGGGCAGATATCGGGCGAGAAGTAGTTACTCTAGGTCAGGGACTAATCCACACCCATACGAAAATTCATCAATCAGTGCAGCTGTTTTGATATGATATGTTTAAGTGAAAACAATATTTTTTTTCCGTTGGAAAGAAAAACTTGGGTATATTTCACAAACGCCTAGTTGTGTATAAACAAAAACAAAACTGTACACTGTCGCATATATATGGGGCATTGGTAGAGAACAAAGATAGAACAAAAATTAATTAAAACCTGAATTAGGTAATATATTTTGCTTTTAACGTTTTTTTAACTTAATCCGTCAGTTTGTATATTTTAAAGTACAAAACAAGCATATGTGCAACTAGGGCACCCATGATTCGCTGAAGGTACTTTATCCCACAGTGTGGTACGTGGCAAACCTATCAGCAACTACAACGTAATGCACAACAATGGGGAGCACCTACAGAGTAGACCTGCCTATCAAGGCATCTAGGCGAGTTTGCACAAAATACTTACATATGCATTTTTATCTATAAATATATTAATAATAAATAAAACAGTAACAAAACTAAATCTGTAGGAACATGATATTTAAAAAAGCAATGATTGCTACCTACAGTGTACAGAATACAGAACCCCAAACGAGGGATTTTGTCGGATTCATGCAAAAACTACTGAACTGATTTTTAACAAATTTTGTGTAGTGGTAGCTTACACCCCTTATTAGCTTATTTTACTGCTGGGAAAACTTACCACGAAAAGGTCACTTTGGCAAGTGCAAGAAATCGAGGGCAGCAGCTAGTTTCATATGATTTTATAGTTCATACAGCAGCGTCTAGACTAGGTATAGCCGGTTTACATTTAGTAGATTTGTACTGTCTATGTTATTACAAACTCCAACGACGTATAAATCATGTATTTATGGTCGTTCGCAGCGATAAATTTTAGTTTCGCAGCAATGAGAATTACGGGATTTAAAATAAGCGATTTAAATACTAATGTCTAGTGTCCAAACTATACCTACTTACAATAATACAGTAATAAATCTAAATCTGTACCTTAAATATCTTAAAAACAATCATTGCTAGGTATGTATTGTATACAGGAGACATAACCCAAAATGAGGAACATCAAATTTTTTGTCGGTTTGTCTGTTCACTTTCACGCAAAACCTACTGACCAAATTTTGTAGAATAGAAGATTATAGCCCGGTACAACATTTAAGATGCCTACCATTTATTGCGGGCAAATCGTTTGTTCCCGTCACAAGCAATAAAAAATTAACGATACATAGTAAAACTGAGTAGTTAAACCAGTCAATAGAGCACTAAGAGCCGCTTGCACGTTTCTGGGTTAAATATTTAAGCCTGGAGTTTGTTCTAACTTAGCTTATTTAACTGTCTATTAACAACCTTTAAACTATTAACAAATGTAACACAGCCACGTGAAAATTAGCCCTAAGGGCCAGTAAGTCTTTAACTTTGAGTTAACTTCTGACAAAGGATCAAATCACTTCATATCTGACAGTTTAACTCATTATTAAATGAACCCCGGGAACGTGCGAGCAACAGCAGTTACATATAAACATCGACTCGACATTGAATATTGATTTAACTCATACAAAATTACGTTTAGACCTGACTAATTAACTCGATAATCTCATTAATTATTAGCAATTTAATTTATAGGAGTATTCGATGAAAATACTAATTAAGTATTAGCAGTTCCGGCGAATTTCGTGTCGCTTAACATCAACAGCTACTAACAGTTTGTATGAACAAAATTGAAGTCTGGTTTTTCCACATTTTCTGCATTTTTTTCGGTTTTTCTATTTATATAATCTTTTTCCTGACAATAACCAATATAACAAAAAAAGAAACAGCAAAATTGATCCATCCGTTCATGCGAGATGCGATAACCACGCGAAATGGGGATTACTTTTATAAAATATATATCTATTATTCTAAATTAATTATTACATCAACGATATATTCGATTTGGTAGTAGATAATAGCGCTGAAAGTAAACATATCTCACATGAAGTAGATTTCAAAATGACAACAGTTACCAAGGAACATGTTTTAAGTTTTGTAAATGTGTGATTCGGTAGTAAAGTAATTATTGAGAAGCAAGTGTCGGAACACGCGTAACAGTGAGTCACTACCAGCCTTCTGGCAACTTAACTTGCTCGTGAAAGATAAGATACGTAAACCTAATGTAATAGCATGGTAATGTATGTTAAATTGGTAGCATATCTACGGTAGATCGTACCTACGGTAGGTCATGTTGTCAGAATATGTTTTCTATAGGTGGAGAGGCAAACGGGCAAGTTGATCTGTTGAAATGATCGCCGTTGCCCAAAGATATCCACGAGGCGTTGCCACCCTTTTGGGAATGAGTACATGATTTTCTTTTTTTTAAGCTGTATTGGATTGGAAATATCGCAATTTATTGGTAAAATTAAAAAAAGTACCTTTAGGCCCGTATCGATAATATGGTAGGCCGAGGCACAACTTAGAGCCCTCACGACTTGCCGAAGACCTAAGACCTAAGTCGCAAAATGTGAGAGGTGGCAAACCTATATGGGCGTAGGTATATCCAATCCCAGGCAACGATGTTTTTATTAGAAAATTGAAAAAAAAATACAAGTCCAACGCCAGACCACTTGACTACAGAGGCGAGGCTTAAGGCTAAGATATTTGATCTTAGCCACTGCAAAAATTAAAAGGAGATTTTAAAATCATAAGGACTCTTCACGAAATCGCTTGTATTATTAATGCGAAAAATTAATACTAAGCGGCTCCAAAAAAGGTTCTCAATTCGACTGTACGTTTTTTTTTGTATGTTTGTTAACCGGTTACTCGGCCAACAGTCAGCCAATTTTGATGTTTTTTTAGAAAGATAGTTAATAATTTCAAGGTGGTCCCATAATCAGCTTTATCATGATCCGACCGTTAGCGGTTTTTAAGTCTTAATAGTACTTAAATTACTCACTTATTGTGACGACAGCATCAATGAGGAAAGTTTACTTATCTTAATAATTTTATAATTCTTCTTTAAATAAGTGCTTTTCAACAAGCCTCTAAGACATAACACTATATTCCGTTACAATCTGGTTAGTTCCTATTAATTATTGTTGTGTCCACTTCCTGGCACCTATTCTTGAACAGGTTTTGCAATTGTACAATAACACCAAGCTTACAACGTGAATTCTCGAACATTTTTGGAGATCAAACAAAATCTATACTACTACTCAGGAACTACTGGTCCGATTTGAAAGATTCTTTAAGTGTTAGATAGCCCATTTATCGAAGAAAGCTATAGGCTATATATCATCACGCTAAGACCAATAGGAGCGGAGTACCGATGAAGAATGTTTCAAAATCGAGGGTTTTTTTCCCTATTGAGAATTTTCGCTGCGTGCGCTGCGTAAACGGTTAAAGATAAGCAAATATCATGTATGACAGACTTGTTCCCCTTTAAAAGTTCTAAAAAAAGTCAGCGACAGCATATTTCTATCTTTAAAGTTAGTTTTACAAATTTTATTTGCATAAAAAGGTTATAGGGAGCTTCACTATAACCTTTTTATGCAAATAAAATTTGTTTTAAAGTAATGCATTTTTTGCGAAAGTGTTTTTATACACATTTTAATCCAAAAAAATCCGTTATTCATCACAAGTTAGCGACATTGTTCTATTTTTACATAAGTATAACATAGATTATAACAGAACGAATTGTTTTTATTTTATAACAATGTAGTGACACTAGGCAAAACTTTTTTAGATATAAGGCGTTACCAGCTGGTGCTCCTGCCATGGACGACATAATAAACTATCCATCCATTTAAATAAAATACCTTACGAACTTTTATAATCGTCTCCAATAACACTGGCCTACAGAAACAATTTTTTGGTTTCGTGCAGCTCTGTTCGCATCTGTAGTCGGTAAAGTACCTACGAATAGTATATGAATTACATTGTTGCTACTAGACGTCAGTCCGTATTACAATTACTTTTATGACATTAATTGTATAAATTATCCAGGATTATCCCATTTAAGAAAATCACCCAAAAATTTTTTTCTTAATGTATAATAATTTCCAAATAAATTCATACTTTCTCTAAAATATGTTTTTCTTTTCGATTTTATGAACAATTTTACTTCCGTTGTTGATTGAAACACTTCAAATTTACCAAATTCGTTAACAACTAGTTTAGAGAATAAGCGAGACCTTATTTCTTGAAAACCTAATAAAAATTGTACTAGTACCTACAAAACTTTAAGACAAAATTAAAAACAAACAGACATTACATGGGACTTAAAATAATTTTTTTTATACAAAAGGAGGCAAACGAGCAAGTGAGTCACCTGATGGAAAGTGATTACCGCCGCCCACGGACATCCGCAACACCAGGAGTATCACAGATGCGTTGCCGACCTTTAAGGAATGAGTACGCTCTATTCTCGAAGGTAGGGACATTAATTGTCATGATTGTTTGGAAATACCGCCCTCGGTAACTTATTCCACAAAGATATTTTAGGCAAGGTAAAAAATGTCTTCGGAATCGCAGTGTCCTTGTAAACATTGACAATGTGAATATGGATATAATATTATATATTATTTAATGTAAAAATACATCTCAATAACTATTTGTATAGGTCCACATAATAAAGTATGTCTTACATACATACTCATTGCAAAAATCTACTTCATTTTCTTTCATTTCTCCGTTTTTATCGCGTTTAGGCGACAAATAAAATAACCGTCGTAACCGTCACGTGCTTGACATATTTTACTACCTGATACGTGACCAAAAGCCATACGAGATCATTAAATATTATAATCATAGTGCAAAAAATGAATTCTTTCTTTAGGTTTTGGCAATCTCAATATGGCAATAGTATTTTGCCATTGGTCAAGTAGAAATTTGCATCACATTTTATACCAATTATAATTAGTCATTAGTCATAAGTCATCAGTAAGTCATATCAGGCTCTTGGGTAAAGCGGTAGCCATTTTACACAAGCTCATGTAATAAGATTTGGCGGCAACGAGGAAATATACGATACGCTAATTTCTTCATGATTATTTCATTTGTACACTTTCACTGAACAAAATTGTACAAAATGCCACCAAAATTGACTAATTTCACTCAATATTAACACGGAATTCAATAATTATGAAAAAAACTTCGACCATCTCTTCTCTCGATAGCGCCAAAAGTCAAAATGAACTCATTTAGTTATTTTTTATTTTTTTTTATTTATATAATAACTACGGCCACAGTAATTACCAGCAGTTCTCGGGACCAAACCTAACATGCGTTATAGTCCCGTGACAGTGAGTGTTACAGGGTATGTGTAACATTATTTTAAAACGTATAGATTTTTAAACTTTGAAAAGTTGTAAGTTTAACTGAACATTAATAATTGCAAAAATAATCACGTAATGTGTTGTCATACTTTATCAGTTACTATCACACACGATTATTGATAAGGACTGATAATAATTAAACAGGATTATTTTTAAGACTGATAAGCAAATACTGATAAAAAATATGACTAATTGTTTTCGATAAAGTGTAATAGTGGGAAATCCTGACATTACTTAAAACTCATTGCAAATTTGTTACATTTCTTTAAGTGACAAAATTAAATAAACTTTATTTCATTCACATCATTTTTTTTTAAATAGGCTTATGACCAATTGGGTTACATACATAATAGTGATCACTTTTATCCACTCACACGACAGCACCAAAAGTATCTTCAAGAGTTTTTTTATTGAGGTCGCATGCATTTGGAAACTTGTAGCTTACTAGTTCCTTAAAAGTGTTACACGAAACAAGAAATGTCAAACATACGCGTTGCCAACGGTAGGTAATAACGTTACTAGTGCGGTGTCAAACTGGGATCTTAGTGGGACTGGGACCACCTTGGAAATGCCTTTTTTTTAATATATACAATTTTTTTTTAAATTGGTCCAGAAATAAGGGAGAAATCAACTAACTTAAAAAATATAAGAGTCAAACATAAAACCTCCACCTTTTTTCGACGTCGACCAAGCCCATAAATTCTTTAGCCCCTTAACAATTGCCACACAAAAAATGTACCACAGTATCGCTGCGTGTGGACGTGTATGGACATCAAACAAAATAAAATTAATTTATAAAAACTTATTCTTTAAAACTTGTGAAAATTTATCCCAAGAACGGAAAAGATACTAAAATTAAAATATCTTAAAAGAATCGAAAGTCATGGCCAATGTAAAATGTGAATGTCCGTCTGCAACGATGAACTCATTGAATACCTAGTGTGACACTTCTGTGACACTGATGACGTCATCGGTAAGAAAGGAATTACAAGATTTCAATACATGACTTGAATCCTGTTGTGCTGAAAAAGACGAATGGGCGCTATTTGAAATACCAACGTCAAAGCTTTTTCTTTCTTTAAAATTGAGACAACAAGTACTCTTCAGCATTTGTGTCAGGTATTAGTAACTACGGACATCGTAAATATTTAAAAGTTGGATATATATTAAACAAATGTGAGTATTAATTTTTTTGAATTACTAATGGCTGCCACAATGTAGACTCTACATTGTAGAGGCAAAACGTACGTCGAGACTCGAGCGAGTTTATGGCCAGATTTTCAAAAAGGTTGTCCAAGGACGTGAAGTTGGCTAGTTTCCCGAGCTCGGACTCGATTTGTGGTGATGTCGTGGTGCTGATGGTGACTAGTGTCCGACCGAAGGTTTGTTTTTGGCCGAAGCCGAGAAATCGGCAGTCGCCATAACCTTCGGCACAAGCCGAAGGTTTATAACCTCTCGGGTCTAATTAATTTTGTTCAATATTGTCTACAAGCTACAATAGATATTTAAATTATTTCAAAAGTCGAATATTGAAAATTTATACCTATTTACTGTTTCATAAAGGTAGAAGTTGATTTAGAGATTTTAATAAAAGTTTGTATTTTGTATCGTTTTTACAAATAGATCATTTGTAAAAATGATAATTTCTCTATTAAGTAAATTAACAAATTACAATTAGATCAATCAATAAGTCTGTCTTACTCGACTAGTGGCCAATATTAATAATCAATCCTAATCCAAAACTTTCTGTCCAAGATTGATATTTTGATCCATTTTTATGTTATCGCTTGCCAATAACATATCTGTGGACAGGATAAATATAGCAATTAGGTATGGGATAGACTGCCGCATACGCAGCTATCTAGATTGCTTGAAATCCATTAGATTGAGATACATTATTAACATTGGCCGTAGACCGAAACTAGACTAGTAAATAAAATAAACAAACACTAACTTCTTCATAAATAATTAAAATAATGATGGTGCAGTACCGTTTAGAAAGTTCAAAAAATAAATGTAACAATAACCATAGAACTAATAATGAGGTCGCAAACAACAAGTAATAAGAATAATATAAATAAAATATTATATCTTACTAAGAATATATTTTGTACTTAGCCTTCTCTTTCAAGAGCTTTTTAGCTAAAGTTTATTGATTACAATAAAAATCACATAGTAATCGTTAAAATTCTCCGTTCATTGACGAAATAATATTGTATTAATTATTAATTAATCAAAGTTAAACAGCCTTATGTTGTAAGCTAAAAACAATAATTTATCTACATTTTCACAAATCAAGTTAGATCGTCTGTCCGCACTTATTTGTCCTGCAGAACCGAACAGTTGCAATGCGATATTTGACAGTGACACCCCGCGGCTTCTGCAAACCAGTCCGGTCGCTCCCTCACTCAGTCTTTCGTTAGAGTTTGTTCAATCTCGACGGTTCCTTGAACCTTCGGCGAAACTTTCGGCTTAGGCCTAAAACTCGGCCCTTGGTTTTTTTTGGCCGAAGGTGGCCGATGCCGAAGCTTCAGTCGGACACTAGTGGTGACACATACGTGGGGTTTGTCACGTCAACTGTTACATCCACATACCTCAATTTTTTGGGTTGGGTTGGCATCTCTGGTTTATAATCAAAAGACTAGTAGTGACACTTGTTCTCAGTTGTTTGATTGTGTCTGAGAATGACCAAACCCGCAAAACGGAAATATAAACTAATATTTACTACAATATTTAATGAAATTAAATTAATTAAAGATATTTATGTGTGTTAAGACGTTGTTGCAAAAAATATTTAAGAATACTTACATACGAGTATTTAACCACATTGTGATGTTTAAACATTTTAAGATTTAAACAAATTAAGTATTTATCAAATTACCTACGTATTTATATTTACTAGTGGTCGTCCATTGGTCGAAATTCGACCATAATAAATTTTAATATCTTGTTAATAAGAACGCCATCTTCATTTCTCAAGACCAACTGCTTTGTTTCCAAACTTTTTAGTGCGCCATCTGTGATCTATTATTGTTATCATCAATATATTTGTTTGTGTGTGTCAAACGCACGGTAATGTGGGTAATGTTTTATTTATTGATATGTACTTTATAAGCATTATTATTGAAAAATATTGGTGTTCTGCACTTCTCCTACACATAAACTATAAGTGTGCCAAATTTCAAACTCCTCCGTCAGCGCAATTTTCTTAAAAATGGGTCCAAAGTTTTTGCTTCACGTATTAATATATGTATATATTATAAGTTTTATTGCCTATTACAAATAATTTTAAAATGCGATTAAGTTACCCCATCTACAGTAAACTATTTCCCTCCTCAAACATTGTAGGTCAGAAATTGAAACGGCAAAACAAACTTCCCAGCACAAAAAAATCTTTGATTGTATTCAGTTTTTATATTAGTGTTTAAACTTTCTATGAAAAAGTTGTTTAAGTTCTAACAGCGAGTTCATTTCTTATGTACTTACAAATGGTCGCTTAAAATACGACAATTAACCGTTTAATGTTGAATTTAAACTTCCGTCCACTGAATAAATTACAACACTAAACTGTTTTCGTTGCTTCTTTTTTGCATAAAAATTCCTAAATGATCGTTTCAAACAGATGACGTGCTCTCGCATTGGTTTCATTTGGCTTTTCCGAAACCGGCGTGTTTGTAAGAAAAGAGATAATGAATGTAAAGGAAGGTTCTTACTTCCTGCTCTGCAGGAAACTGTAATATTTGGCTATCGATATTCTCTACCTACGCTGCATGAAAATATTATATACGTGTGGATATTTTTTGTAGCCGTGTTGGTCCGGGCTCCTTTGCAGAATAGACCATCTGCCTTCCTGCCAGGCAGCTCGTAAAAGGCGAGCACAGGCTTACCGTCACTAACACCGTGATATCTGACTAGGTGGTAGAGTTTCGCAGCGACTCACCCGGATTGGTACCACCGCCTTACCTATTCCTGCCGCCATAACGTCATGACGTGTTCCGGTTTGGAGGGTAAGGTAGCCGGTAAACTTACTTTTGCTCGAGGCCTAGCATCCCGGCCTCAGATTGGCAACGCACCATTACCACCTTTGGTGTCTCTAGGCGGCGTGAAATTCTTTCCATCAGGAAATCCGTCTGCTTGTTTGCCTTCCAATATCATAAAAAAAGTTCCATTTTGCATAAAAAATTGACTATAAGCTTTTATCAAGCCGATGTCATTCGCGCTCAAAGTGGTCGACATTGGTTCAAAACATTGTTCAAAACAAGGTGTCCGTGAGCGGTGTCTATGTATGCGTTGTTCTAACGCACTTGTATGTAGATAGCCTTCTGTACCTGCCTATATTTTGTGACGAGTGACAGCAGTTACACGGGTTCCGCGGAATTAGAAAAATTAATGGTTATCTGTCATAACTTTTAACAGATTTCCGCAAAGTAATTCCTGATTTAATAAAATATATATATATTATATGTTAACATAAACTTGGGAAAACGTTTAATTATTTGCAATAAAATCAGATTTAGCGAAAGGCCATGAAAACAGATGTATACAAAATTATTAATTTGCAATTTCCGCGAAAGAATACTGCTATAGCGGAATTTGAATTGAATAATTTTGTATAAGTAATTCGGATTTATATTACACGCGCGTTGTTTCAGCTTTACCGAAAGATGGGTGTGTCAAACATTCGTTTTTCCTCATATGGCTAGCACCGGATAAGAAAGTGGCAAATGAAAGAAAATTATGTCTACATATAAAATATCCTATAATAAGAAAGTATAAAACTATCGAATCTGTGTGTCTAGCGGTCCGGCGTCGGTATTAACTTTTAGAGGTCCCGGGTTCGATCTCCGGGTAGGACGACAAAAAAGAAATACAAAATGTGAACATATTTTCGATTTTCTAATAAAAATAACGTTGTCCGGGATATGTGACCGGTTGGCGATAGCCTTGCCTAAAAAAATCTTTTTAATTCTATCATATATCCATTTTAAAAAATTAGCCGTGTCCAATTAATGTTAATGTTATTATTTGAGGAGACTAAATCTGAAGAGGCGAAATTAGAATACCTCAATCTAAACATTTTATTACTGGGATAAGAAGATAAACTACAACAATGAAACATAACCCTTGCTTATAACTGGGTAAAAAAGCATGATATTACCTTAGATAAAAAGTGACTTATCGATGCCGTTCACGCCTATATTTATGTTGTCCAATCAGGTGGCAAATGATTGCAAGCAATAATATAATTGATGTGTACTGATTGGAGGTTACGTACTCTCTATTACGCTGTACCACTACGGCAATACCTTACTGCTTAGGCCAACAAGGATTTAATTTATAAAGTTTATTTAATAGACTTGTTTAAATTCTGAAAAAAATACACTCCGTAAATAGAAAAAATAAATATTCAATTTAAGGAAACCCTGAGCTCATGCTTAATTCAAAGGGTTTATTGGAATCACCCAATTTTTTTTCTGTAAGCATATTAGTACATAAAAAATTGCATAACTTACACACATACATATCTTCACGCCAAGTCCCTTACGGGGTAGGCAGAGAGTATCGAGTGCCAGACCTCACGATCCTGAGAAACCTGTCTTGCTTCCTTCACATTCATAACCCTTTTCATACAAACACGCCGGTTTCGGAGACTCTTGACACCACCCTCGGATAATATCCGATTGATCTGATCGTGAAATGTCAGCCTTGGTCTCCCCGGGTACCTACATCCATCCACATTCGCATTTTATATCTGATTTGTCAATCTTTCATCTGCCATTCTTTCCACATGACCGAACCAGCGGAGCATGCCCTTTCGCATTTTAACACCAACACTTTCTTACAATCCCACTCTTTCTCGGCTACTGTCTAAGTTTTTTTCAGGCAAACAAAATATTGTTCTACATTAATATAATATATACAGGGTGTATTTGACACCGTGACGAAAACTTCTGTGGTATGTAGTTTAGATACATATAGGACTTCAAAATTCCGTTAAAAGTTTTAGTCGGAAACAAGTATTTAGCAGTTTTTCAGCCCGCAATATATAACGAACAAAGTATATGCATCAAGCCGCGCGTTGCAAAATGTAGGTACACCGACCTAATACCCTGTTTTATTACATTGCTGTTTTTAGTAAAAATGTGTTATTTATTAGATTTTAAATAAAAATCGTGTTGCGTTAGATATTATTAATGAAATAATAGTCAAATCAATAAAAAATATTTTTTTTTGAAAAATCCATGAAACTTCCGTCACGAAATTCCAACTACATATGCATGTCTATCATGTACAGAATCCATGGTTCATTTTTCGGTACGCTTTCATTTAAACGGTGTATATAATAGTAGAGGCCGCATCCTCTGAAAAAAAAATTCAGCGCGTTTCTTGAAGATTTATTATAATAATTCTATGTTGTCTTACCGAGGTTAGCATAGTATCCAGCAGGATGCATCATGAATCAATCACCGTAGTATATTTTCCATTGGTCACTTACCTGCAAAAATATAATAAAAAAATATTAGGAATATACAGGTGTTGAGAGTGGGAAATAATATTTAGCGATATATCACAAAGTACCACCATAATTTTTCACCAACAAAGTATGTTCTTTATTTTCATATTCATACATAGTACCTATATGTATAGATAAAAAAATTATATTTGCAGTTTTCTAAAACGTGCTTCATGCCAAAAACTGCCGACTACATTTCCATCGAATGTTTGATTGAAAGTTTTTATTGAGACCTAGAACATATTATATTATTCTAGATTTTTCATCTTTTAATAAAGAAGTTGTGTACTTCGGTCCATAAGTGTCCATCCTTCATAGAAGAAGATCCGAACCTAAGTCGACTTTCACCGAGCTGATACCAGAATGAAATGTATTTTATAATAAATTTAGTACATCACAGAATATATTAAAAATGGGTTGCCGGAAAAAATCCTGGACAGAGTATTTTTAATTATTTAAAAAAAAATGATTTTTCATGAAATGTTGTAACATCATGATAATAAGAAAATATTGTTGTGACGTAAAATATAAAACATAGAATGTGCAGACGTTGGGTTGCCTTTAATTTACCTGGACAATCTACTGGGTTGCCAGGTAAAAACTGGTATGTCGATATAAGTTACTTTCACTGATTGGATAATAGAATAAATTTTATGCCAACGTAAGCGCTGCTTTATTGCGAAGGGTTTATACAGGGTTGCCTGCAAAAAATTCGGTCCTAATATAAGTTGCCAAATTTTAAAGATTTAAATTTTAATGCGTGTGGAAGTGAGTGACAGAGAGTTCCGAGATAAGTTACTGTGTAATAATAAAGGACATTGCCGTGGTGTCTGGTGGGACGCTGAATACAAGAAAGTGCGCATGCGCGGTACGTACACTATGGAAGTATGGAGTGTAGTCACTACCCGCTATTGGCTAATTACTTACAATATTATATTGTATTGAAAACACGTGTTGATGTGTATCGTTGTGATAAAAAATGGCAAAAAAGTGTTTTTTGTGCGGCTCAGATGACCTTTTAAGTGATTTTACTGATGAATATTTTAAAGAAAGAAATTAAAATATCATGAAGTTGAACTAACTAAAACAGCACTTGATTTTGTAAGTTACCGTACCACGTGTTATACACGTATAAAGTCACTGTTTTAAATAATAAACACAATGAACAAGTTTAAAATTTTCTTAAAGAGTATTCAGTAAGTACATAATATATGATCCTCTTTATTATTGAATTCGAAATTGCACAATTTGAAAGTTTATTGAACTAATTTCGATCAAAGAAACAATTTGCAAAATTATTTTTCTTAAGGACCTATTGCTTGATTTTTTTTGAGATTCTATCTTCTTACAGTTTTTTTTTTTAATTTTCCCGAAAATAATTAGACAAAAAATATTACTGATAATATAAATAAAGCTTTTCATAACAATGCAATTTCAAACATTAACATTAAAGCTATATATTAAATACGTGATGCGAAAACTTTGGACACCTTTTTACACTTACCTTTTTTTAATTTGGCACACTCATGGTTTATGTGTAGGAGAAGTGCAGAATGCTAATATTTTTCCATAATAATGCTTACAAAGTATATTAAACACTACCATGCATTTGACACACACAAACAAATATATTGATGATAATAACGATAAAAGATCACACATGGCGCACCATATAGTTTTGAAACAAAGTAGTTTGTCTTGTGAAATGAAGATGGCGTTCTTATCAACAAGATATTAAAAGCTATTATGGTCGAATTTTGACCAACGGGCGACCACTAGCAAAAAAACTGCTTGTAGGAACATGTCAATACTTCAATAGCTGACGAAGGCACAGAAGGCCTAGATTCTACTGTCCAATACTGATGTCACATCTCACACTTCGACGGATTTCGATGAGATAGGGAAATGTTTTTGTAATTATTTAATTTTTTTATGATATTGGAAGGCAAGCAAGCAAACGGATTTCCTGTTGGTAAGAAATTCACGCCGCCTAGAGACACCAAAGGTGGTAATGGTGCGTTGCCAACCTGAGGCCGGGAAGGCTGATAAAGGAAAATAAATCATTTTTTAAAGATTAACAAAAATTTAGATGTTGAATACATTCTTGATCAATATATAGTTTACGCTGAAAACATATTAATATACTTATTTATTTGTTAATACTTTTATATTATATTAAATATAATAGATTGTTATGCATTTAATTTTTTTTGCGCAATTGAAATGATAGTTGCTCCAAAATAACGCGTATTTTTTAATTATTTTTTTCTACACAGAGGGTAGTAGCGCTACCTCTACCCTTCATAGCGTACGTACTGCGCATGCGCACTTTCTTGTATTCAGCGTCCCACCAGACACCACGGCAATGTCCTTTATTATTACACTGTAACTTATCTCGGAACTCTTTGTCACTCACTTCCACACGCATTGAAATTTAAATCTTTAAAATTTGGCAACCTATATTAGGACCGAATTTTTTGCAGGCAACCCTGTATCAATGTCTTCGCAATAAAGCAGCGCTTACGTTGGTATAAAATTTATTCTATTATCCAATCAGTGAAAGTAACTGATATCGACATACCTGTTTATACCTGGCAACCCAGTAGATTGTCCAGGTAAATTAAAGGCAACCCAACGTCTGCACATTCTGTATGTTTTATATTTTACGTCAGAACAATATTTTTTTAGTATCATGATGCAACATTTCATGAAAAATCATTTTTTAAAAAAATATTAAAAATACTCTGTCCAGGATTTTTTCTGGCAACCCATTTTTAATATATTCTGTGATATAATAAATTTATTATAAAATACATTTCATTCTATTATCAGCTCGGTGAAGGTCGACTTAGGTTCGGATCTTAGACCATTAATAAAAAAAATGTTGAGAAAGAAAAAACTTATAAACTTCAATGTCATTTCTAATAACCTATGTATGACATATTATGTAAATTTGATGTAAAAGTAGTTTCAGTTCAATGTTTGAGAAGTGCCAATAATTTATTATTTTATAAAAATCGCAAACCGATCCACAAAATACATCTACCTACAAAGAACAGACAGGCATGTCGATTATGATTTTCGTTTTACGTCATTCGGCTTGGCATATAGTATAGAAATAAATTAGATTTCGGAAAAGGACGTGGTATATTTTAATATTTAACTAACTTAAACTTAAACTACTACGCGGTCTAATCTGCGAGAGCACTTAGTTATAAATATGCTGATTTATTTATGATTGAGAATTTTACTAGAAACTACTTAAGGAATGAGATAAAAGTCTCAGCTTTAGGTAATTCATAAACATAATCTTCGGTGCTTATAGACGATGTATATTTCTTACCGTCAGGTAGTCCGCTTGCTCGCCTAGGGGGTCCATCGCGTTACCTATTTGTACCGCCATAATGACCTTGCCATGTTCCGGCAAGGAGAGTAGGGTAGCCGGAATACTTGCACCACAGGCCTAAAAACATGGCCACAGGACAGCGACGCACCTGTAACATCTAAGGTGTCTATAGGCCAGGGTTATCTCATATCATGAGCAGTGTGCTTGTTCCATGTGATTTCCCACATAATTTTTTTTTGCTATTCTTTAGAAATTATTATCTCATTTGTGAATTAGTATCTCAGTATATCACACGGGTGATTCACCAACTCGACACAAGAGATTGGACACGTGTGTGTCCAGTTGGTGAAACTTACTGTTATCATCACTTATTATATCGTTATCTGGACACGCCAAGATTTTTACGTGTTTCAATATGGTTAAATTTAAATAAAATCACATTGATATTTTCACTAACTGGACACATATTCGCATTTTAACCGGATTTATGACAAAGTACAATCAAGCTGATTAATGTTTTGTGTCGCAAAAAGGTATTAGACTGATGTTTTATTTATTAAAAGTAACATTCCAAGTACCATAAAGTGCATTTAATTTCATTTAGAAAGATGTGCAAACTTTTTAAATTTTAATCCTGTTATGTCATAATTATTAATTATGTTCTGTTGATCACCTGCACCTTTTTGCATCTGTACTCGATGTCGAACGATTCGAGTTCGTGTACAAACTTTATTGCAATTTCACTTCGTAATCAAGCAGGCTTTGCTATTTTGTATACAAACAGAGTGTATTATTATGTATATGCTAAAATGATAATAGAAACAAACATATATCTGTAATTATTCGGATTATTTATATTACTTCAATAAAGCGTATTACATAAAGAATGTTACAAAGTAATATAGATAACAAGTCGACTGCGTTTTAAATTATTCGACTAATGTCAATTATTGTCATAACTGGACTGTGGCGGAGCCGAATGACGACCCCCTCGGGGCGACTCGACTTTTTTTCGGGCGAGATCGTCAGTCCTGAAGGAGAAAAAAATACTGAAGGACTGAAGCGGTCCGACTTACATATGTTTGTCTCTTTCTACGTAACGCCTCAACTTTTTGTGTTACACTTGATTTTACTCCTCATAAAATTTCCGTACCGGGCCTTATAACTCAAATCGTTTCTTAAGGAGTAAACTCCAAAAAAACTAAGTGTGTCCAGTTAGTGAATACTTTAAAATGATTTTATTTAAATTAAAAAATCTTGGTGTCCAGATGATTGCATAGTAAGTGATAATATTTTTGAATGAGTTGGTGAATCACCCACAAACACCCAATAGTGTAGATATATAAAAGTTGCCTACTTTACCGTTTAGTCAACTTGTGTAATTTTGGAGAGACATTATTGGGTATGTAATTTAATATAACATAATTAGGTCTCTAATGTAAGCTATTTATTAAACGTTAATATTAGTACGTACACATTATATTCTGTTGTAGATGACTAAACATTATATAATGACATTTGCAATGCAAATGTTACATTATAAAGAAATAAAAATATCGCCTCTGTGGTCTAGCGGTCCGGCGTCGGACTTGACTTCTTGAGGTCCCGGGTTCGATCCCCGGGTCGGGCAACAAACAAAGTAGAAAATATATATTTTCAATTTTCTAATAAAAATACCGTGTCCTGGAATTGGATATGTGCCCGGTTGGTGATAGGCTTGCTATCTATCACATTGTGGGACTTAGTGTCTTTGGCTATTCGTGGATGCCCTGGTTTTACCTCTGCCAACCCCCTCGTGCATATGGCCATGAAGATACTTTACATAGAAAATAAATTAAGATTTATTTTTCTCTGATCGATGACTCGCACTTTACTTTGTTTGAAATGTGATGAACGTGATTATTCAATTTGTTCAGTATTAACAAATAAATGTAGGTAAGTACACCGTTTAAACCCGTAACTGTACAATAGCAGCAACATTCACAGCTTCACATCCAAAGAACTCCTAAAGTTTCTAGCGCCAGAAACTTTATATATATATAGAAACGCATGTCTGTATCTGTATATGTTTTACCCAAATTCTAGGTAATGATCCCAAATACACTGCTTACCTAATAACAAATTATATTATTGTTACATTTTGTACTGAAACGTTGTTTGTACTGTCATTGATACGCTTGTTTAAATTTATTTTTAATCAGACTGCTACATTTTTAAGCAGCGGTTAGCCAGAGCAGAAACAAGATCGCAATTGTTGAACCAATAATAAAACGCACAAAATAGCAATCGGTGTTACGGCATTACACTTCTAACGCTGAATAATTCCCTCGCATTACCCGATGTGCATGGAATATTCGGCGTGGGGGCAACATTCGAGGAGCAAGGGCTGAATATTCAGGCCGAGGCATGCGGAGGCTGGCACATATGGCTTCCACGGCCGCCGGCTCCGGAATCTGCCCGAATGCCCACTGCTGCCCGGTTCGGTTGGGTAGCAACTGATTTGTTTAACATTGTTCTGTCCGCCTGGGACTTAGTTATTTAAGGTTTCATTATGTGTTAGATGACATTTATATTCAATGGAACATAAATACTACGTCAAGACCATTACAATAAAAATATTAAGGTTTGTATAACATTCCTTTGTAAAGTAATTTGTTACGGTTAAAAATGTTTACTACTTTTGGTCATTTTTTTTAAATGTTTTCCAATATAGTGCTAGTGAATATAAACAATGAAGACGATACAGCTTAGCATAAAAATCTATCACATATTTTCCTACCTTTACAGTTGAAATTTTACACCAACAAAAAATGAAAAAGAACCTGTCAAAACTTACAACAAAAAAACTTCGGATTGAGAAAGGTCTCCGCTTTTTCGTCGGTTGAAATTTTTTTCTACTTACAAAATAGTATGATTATTTTTACATGTTTAGTATGTTGTAGTACAATGTTACTTAACATAAATTCAAGGATGTGTGAAAGATACTTGCCCAATTGATTCGTACCAAAACTCTTTACTATATTATGTATAAACATAAAACTAAAAATTTTCAATAACTCATACATATAGGTACGTTAATGTAATATAGCTAAGATCCATTCCAATTCCAATTTAAAAAAAACGCATCGAAATCGGTTCCTTCATTTAGGAGTTATGAGGCCTTGACGATAGACACACACAGACACATGAACTTAAAATCCTTTTTTTTTCGTCGGGAATTAATCATTTTCAACAATAGGAATTTTAGTTTTACTAGATGGTAGAGTTTCGCAGCGACTTGCCCGGATTAGTACCACCGTCCTACCCAGTCTGCTTGTTTTCCTTTCAATATCATAAAAAAAAGAAAACTCTGTTCTATACATATAAAAATCAGTTTCCATTTCGCGTGGTCATCGCATCACGCCTGAACGGATGGACCAATTTCGCTAAATATTTTTTTGTTATGTAAAAAAACTGAAAAATTGCAGGGAAAATGGGGAAAAATGCTTTAATCCGTACAAAACGTGTGTAGCTGATTTACAAGCGATACGAAGTTCGTCGGGTCGGCTAGTTTGTTATAAAATATAAATGTATAGGTAACAACCAGATATTACCTATATAGTCTTTGGTAATAATAATCGAATATTTCTCAAAATTCTTTTCAATACTCTCAAATTTTAGTTAATTTCAATATGCAAGGTTAAATTTCCTTCATAATATACTAAGTCCCTTTCTGCTTATTTAGGCTACTTATTTGATTTTTTGAGAACTTTAATTTTTTTTAATGTTTGTATCATAAGAATTGGTCGCAAATTTTATTAGTATAGTTAAATAATAATAAGTAGTAGAATTAAGTATGGGAATTGTCTTCTTCACCCCTATAGTTGTAACACAGAGATAGCTCCGAAGCGATGCCTATCTAGCAGTTCTTTGTGTATCTTTATTTAAATACTATAATATTACTGGTATTATGTATTAATGACAATAGTTAAAACGTAAACCAAAACAAATGAAGCGCACAATTACATCGTTAACAAAGCAATAAACACCATTTGAGATAGATAATCCGCATAAATAGTAATTTGTTGGTGACAAACGATCAGATCCGCTGAGTTTGGAAATCGTATGTAATGGTTCTATTGTTAATTATATACACGAGTCGGCGAGTCGCTAAACATACGATATACTGTCGGCTAACTGGAACACATCTAGCGTGAGATATCTGTTCCACCTTATGAATATATTGAATAATTATACTGATTATAATTATCAAAGAAAACTAATACTTCCGTCTCCTTTATTTTGTTTGTCACTATTATTTTATTACCGTAAAAAGGTGTAATTGGAAACCATTTATGGTGTATGTCAAGTGAAGTATCTACTAACGAAAAATCGAAATTAAATCTTTTATACGAACCTTCCGACAATAACTAGCACAACGAAAAAATAATTAGCTAAACGTGTGCTTCAATAAAGGAAATGGGTTATCATTTTTATATCCTATACCTTTGAATAAGCAAATATTGTGTGTATATACATAAATATATAATTGAAATCTCGGAATCGGCTCCAACTATTTACATGAAATTTAGTATGTAGGAGGTTTCGGGGGCGATAAATCGATCTAGCTAGGAATCATTTTTAGAAAATGTAATGTTATTCGTGTTCGTTCGTTTGTGTAAACTGAAAAATATGACTCTTCCTGACATCTATTGGCGAATAGTAATACTATTTTTTGTGAGCAATAAAGTTGTTTAAGCAGATGGCGTTGTAAAGTGACACGAAGTCAACGAGTGTTTGCTAAAGAAATACGGGTATGGAGGTACTATGTATACAGTTACCTATATCATATTTGAAGACGGAATAATTTTACCTAGATATCACATCGGATTCCAACGGGAGAACCAAATGACTTTAATACGACGAAAAAGCTGCGGTCATCAGTATTTAACAATATTTAAAATCGAATTCTGGCTTTCGATAAAAATAGGTATATGGGACTCATGACGCTCGTTCTTGCAGTCGTGAAAGTTCAAAAACGGTTTTGCCCTACTTAGATACATACTTGCAAATGCTTACAATACTTACGAAATCCTGGGACCAAAAGTCAGTCTCGTAGTAACATGTTTGATTCCAGTAAACAAAGAACTACGTAAATCGGTTGAGAAACCTCGGAGAAATCGGTGTACATAATTAAAAAAACATTAAGAACCTCCTTGTTTTTTTGAACTCTGTTAAAAACAGAAACATACGGTCGAATTGAAAACCGCCTCCTTTTTTTGGAGTCGGTTAAAAATGAAATAAATTAGAATGATTAACATCAGCAGGTATAAACTGAAATTTGGCGAATTTTTAATGGACATTTTTTGGTTTCGTTAATCTCGTCTTATTAGGAAATAATGTAATCTTTTGCCTCATTAATAGGTATTGGCCGTTTGTACAGTAAACAACAACAATTCGACTTCCTGATAGTGTTACCTGTTATATCAGGGACAGAGACATTTGTGATGCTCCCCCTACAGTTTGTTTAGTATAACAGACAACCTGTGAGATATTCACTTGGTGAAACAGCCAATTCTATAAGCTATAAATTGCACTCATAAATTGACACCCGCGCCTTTTCGGTTAAATATATAGGTACTATGTAAAACATTCATATTAAATTCAATATTTTTATTTAGCAATTTAACACCGTTAAGCAATTTAAGTAGAACGTTATTACATTACGTAACGAGTGACGAATGAATTACACGAACGTGCATTAAGATAACGTCGCTTTAGTAAGATAAAGTCCAGCATAAACCACGACTAAATGTTAAACTTAACTTTCCCGTTAAATGCAACTTTATTTACTCTTCATTTGCATAAAAAATATTGAAAATTTTATTTCAACTTTACTGTACACAAATAAAAATTGTGAGTACAAAAGGCGAACTTAATGCTAAATGGTAAATGCATTCTCTTCCAATTAACCTTATGTTATAATCAATAATGTAAATAAATTACTACAACTACTTGACCGATTATAATCAATTTTGCACACCGTTTGCAGTTTGATCCAACTTGAAAGATACGATAGCTTACATCTTTTTTTGACAGCGAACAAGCACCTGGGCTCTCTTGATGGTAACACAACCGTGGCCTGCTGACATCATAGATGTTAGAGGTGCGTTGGTGTCCTGAGGCCGAGATGGAAGCCCTATTGTTCAGATCTCCGCCAGACCGGACCAGACAGAAGCATTATGGCAGCAGGAAAAGATCCTTACCCGGGCTAGTCGCATTACCACCCGTAAAAGTGTCAATTTATAATTACAATGGTATCTTAACAAAAGTCTTAGTCTACGCTAGTTAAATATACATAAAAAGAGAACCTCCAAATAAATATTTATATATCCATATTTATACTTTCCGTACTATTCCATACAGAAAAATAA
Organism: Calephelis virginiensis; assembly: GCA_002245475.1. Taxonomy (NCBI): domain Eukaryota; kingdom Metazoa; phylum Arthropoda; class Insecta; order Lepidoptera; family Riodinidae; genus Calephelis; species Calephelis virginiensis. The sequence goes on from NJDC01003920.1 coordinate 110,374, forward strand.
TAAAAAAAAGCATTGCATATTTTCTATAAATTTTAAAGAAAGAAAAAATTTCGCCCCAGACAGGATTTGAACCTGTAACCTTTCGTCTCAAGCCGACGAATGCTCTAACCAATTGAATTTAATGTCATCCTCATTATTCAAAACATAAGAGCTTTTCATACAATAAAACAGTGATAAGAAATTGTTTATAGTAGGTATTCAAAGCAAGGGATATTAAGAAAACTACTGAACTGATTTTTGTCTAATTTTGTGTAGTGTAGTCCACATTATAAGGTTAGTAGGAACTATGACTACCAACAATTTATAAATTACCATTCCGGTAAGGGTATGCCATACCAATACACAAACATTAACGGTATTCGTCGGGTAATTTTAACGAATGCATGGCATTAATGTTATTTGGTTGGAAGGCGGGCCGTGGGGTTTACGTTTTAGCCCATTTAACAGCAAGAGCCCCGTCGGCCGGGGCGATTCAAGTTGGTGATACACGGAATCGGCCTTCAGATCTCTCAGTCATTCGGTTGAAAAACGTCGGCTTATCGCTTTACTAAACATTACGCTTTTAACGGAAACTTATCGCTGTATTAAATCTGAAGCGATTAAGAACAATGGAACATTAATGAAAATAGGCATTTTTAGAGCGGATCGTGAAGTGATTTGTTCTAGAAAAACATATTAGGTATTTACATTCATAAGTGTTATGCCTTTTACATTTAACGTGACATTTTCTAAGCCTTGCAACATATTTTAAACTTCTTATTGACAATTTATTGCATATTAAGATTTGTAGCATTTTTTGAAAATAAAAAATCCCAAAAACCCTTAATCCTCCCTCGATAGATTTTTCTAACTACTAGGTACCAAATTTTATTAATATCTGCCTACTGGTTAAATTAATTTAAATGAAAGTGTTAAGCAAACATTTTGGTTGGCATGGCTATTAGCATCTGCTATCGGTCAAGTTCAAGGTTGCATTAAGTTATCCGATTTAGCGAAATCGGGCTTTGATTATTTCGATTCAGATATAAGTCGTCACAAAAGTCATGACAGGGTGTTGGATACACAAGCTCACCTACCTAGTGAGATTTGGTGGCGCGAAGAAAACACAATACACTCATTTCCCTGAAAATTATTTCACTCGTGCACTTCAACAGGAAAAATGTACAAGACACCACCAAAATTGACCAATTTTACTTTATATTCATCTACCCTCAGTTCAAGTCAATCATTTAGAATAGACAAAAAAAATTTAAATATGTTCCAAAACACAAGATACTATTATACTTGAACATAATCTTAAAATTGAAAATGTTCAATCATTTCGTCAGGTTTCAAACATAAAATTCACACCGAAATCGATACATCCGTTCAAAAGCTTTTGCTACAGACAGATACACACAAAGACACGTCACACTTACAACACCCTTCGTTTTACGTCAGGGGTTAAAATGTTTTGAGTCGTGGGTCGAAAAACGCGTGATAATTGTTTACGATCTACAAAGCCACAGACAAACAAACATACACACACAAAGACATCAAACTTACAACACCTCCATCCATCAGCCGTCTCCTATTTCATTCCTCATATTCTCGCCATTAGAAAATACGTACAGATCCAGTTAAGTCGAATCAAATGAGTCCAAACTCGATGTCTGTATGTCATTATTTTGAGATGTAGGTACCAAAGATTTATAATATTTAAGAAAAAAGTATTGTCACGCCCATACGCCCAGGCAATGTCATTTTTATTATAAAATTGAAAATACACATTCTTCTAAATTTTTTTAATGCCCGACCCGGGATTTGAACCCTGAACCTCAAAAAGTCTAGTCCGACGCCGGACCGCCAGACCGCAGAGGCGATATTAATTTATTTGTATTTTCAGATTATAATAAGTACCTAAATTTTAAAGTTATATCACTACCTGTTTGAAATATTACTAATTAAACTTTTTTTTAACGAAGTCGTAAAATACTGGGTACCTACAAAATATAAAAATAGCTATACTGTATTACCAAAATCGGTTTAGACACAAACCGATTTTAATAAAAAACATAAAGCCCGAGACACTGATAGTAGAGAAAAAGCCACGAATACAAAAGTTTCGTCTAAACTAATACGTACTAAAGGTAACTGAAAATATCTACAGTTACACTAGACCACTTAAAGGCCTAACCATTAATTAGTAGATCAAGTCACGAGTTATGAGATCTTCAGCCAGTGAACCGAAGCTAGATGAAAAAAGTCCGCCCCGAAGTCCAGAGAGAGGCACGTGTGGAATGGCAGACGCGTCCGGGCGGCAACGATTGTTACCAGTTATCACTGAATGTTTTCCGTTTGGGTATTTTGTGTCGCCACAAAAAACCACATAAAGGGCGGGCGTTCTCGTTTGAGACTACCGCCCCTGTGGGAAAATCGTCGCCAGAAAACGACAACGCAAATAAATTATAAACTCTCTCACGTGGAACGCGATCCGCCGTGTTTACTTTTGTTTGTGCAAAACTCATAGCAGGGGCTTCAACCGAGCATTTGACAAAACGTTTTCAAAGCTGGTTAAAAATTACATTTCGTGTGACAAAGTTTGCGATAATTCAAATTTCATGTGATAAAATTTAGGTACTTTTTACAAAATATTATATAATATATACATATATACGTCATGCAACATGATTCACTACATTTGTTTACTTCTACAAGAGACCTGACAAGTACCTGCTCTGTTTTAACATTTGATGTCTAAAGCGCCTTAAATTGTAAATTCTGATTTGTTATTTCTTAAAATTAATAAATATGTACATAATTAAATAGTGTAGGAATGTCAAAGAATACACTTAAATAGTTAATTATGCACAATGGAAAACATTTCCAACTAGGTAATTAATTTTAAATGTGCGTTGGTTGACCTGGTGGTAGGGTATATATTGAAGATTAGCAAGCAACAAAATATGATTGAAAATATTAGAAACTGTAAACCTGTTTAAATATACTGTAATATTACATTAAATGAGCAATAAACTAATTATCAAAACATTTTCGAAGTACGTGCAGCACTCGTAAATCGTTATTTTTGTTTTATCTACTATGTGTTAGTTCTTTTTATATCAATCTAGTGGTAGGTATTTAATTACAAAATAATTGTAAGTAGTTGAAAGGTTTTTTTCCTTTGAACTTAAGAAACTACCGTTACTAACACTTGTATGATAATTATAAACAAAACGCATAGTTATAAGGATAAAAACATAAACTTAGAAGTTAAATACAAAGAAAGTCCTAACAATTGAAGTTTATAGTGTCGTCTGATCCCACGGCGGCGTAGAATCATTAGCGAAAACGGAACGTCCCGGAATAGAAGTGACAGCGAAACGATTGCAGCGCCCGTGATGGATGGCGGGAGTCGAGCGAGTTATTACTGTCGGCTTAATATCCACTCGGGGAGAATTACAGGATAGTGAAAAAAATGTGCCCAATCGAGAAAATAGCACTCAATTTGTCTATGCACATACATTATCGCTAATGAGTTTTGAAACCGAAACCTTTAACATTATATTTAGCATTTTTTGCAGTGGTATCCATATACCACTAGTACCACATAGTATATGTCCATACATATACTATGAAAAATGCTTACAAAAAAAAATACTACAAAAAAATAAACTACCCGTGTTTTTCCCCGTGTTGGTCCGGGCTCCTTTGTAGAATAGACCATCTGCCTTCTCTGCCAGGCAGCTCGTAAAAGGCGAGCATAGACTCACCGTCACTAACACCGCTGGTTCGTCGCACCATAATATTTGGTGGGACGAACGGGAACGATATTTTTTATATGATTCTCGTAGGTCCCACTAATACGACAATTGGTTCTTACGGCAGGTACAAACGATAATGTTATTATCATTTGAATCTAGTTATGGGTGAAATAAAAAACAGGATATAAATCATCTTTCAGTTTATTATTGATAAATCACGTAAAGTATATCAGATATAAAGTAGAAAAAAGCCTCTGAATAATTATTAGAGCTAACATCACAGATCAACAACTTCTTATTAATTAAATAAACTTATTAATACTAAATTAATGTGTCAATTTTTCAGTTTTTCAAGGAAATGCCCCACTGTTATTTCAGAATTAATAAGTTGCATCTGATGTAAAATATTGAGAAGTTTTAGAATATTTGTTTTTTTTTTATTTAGTTTATTATGCCTCTACAACGTTATGAGTACGGTGGCGATTACCAAAACTGCACCAAACTAGTAAAATCATCACGAAGCCACTGGGATAACACATATTTCCGAAACTTCTTGCTTTTTACATTATCTGGTCTCTCACTGGCTATGTAAAACCAACCTTCAAAAATTCTATCTTCAGATAACAATGAAAGGACTGAACTTAGAGCTACTTGGTGTCGCAAAATTCTATCTTTAGTAAGATTCAGATCTTGGTCCTTCCTCCATATAGCATTATTAAAATAATAATATCATCCGTGTAATTAAAACGTCCGGAAAATCTGCACGAAATCTATACATCACAGCTTCTTCAAAATCA
>NJDC01003920.1:133931-158680 GCA_002245475.1 Calephelis virginiensis
AAATATTTTTTTAAAATAGATTTTAAAGACATCATATAAAATTAAAACTTATTTTTATATGATGTCAAATATTCTAAATGCATTATAAAATATGTTTATTTTTCTGTTATGAGCTTGGTGTAGGTTGATGAAAGTTCGGATCTTCCACTAACTTTAGTTAATTCGTTTTGGGATTACAGTCTTCGTTTATATATACCTAGGTAGGTATGTGAGACCACTTACTTCTTTCATTGATTAACATATGTGAAATGGAAAAGTACGCAGTTATGGGTTATGCCGCCGAAAATGAAGCTTTCAAACTTTTGAATAATTTTCGAATATGTCATAAGTTTTAAGAAAGCAAAAGTAAATAAAAAAACACCCGACTAAAGAAGTTCTCTACTCAAAAAGAAAAGATATCGTTAAGAAGCTCAAAAAGATCGTGGGTGCCCTGGTTGTAGCTCTGCGTATGTCTCCTATGCCCGGAGGAGTGTTTCCTAAAAATAAACGAAACGTATAATCGATCAAAAGTAGCAATTTTTAGAATCATAAGTTTTTAAATAAATTTTATTTGAATTACATCACTCTTCTTTAACTTGATTTTGAGGTAGTCACCAAAATATTTAGTATATAAACATACATTTTTAACACACATAACCCGCAAATAAATATATTTCATTTCATTCGTTAATCTCAGTGTCCCAAAATCTATTTTTCAATAAGGGCGGGGATAATATTTAAAAAGAAAGGAAATAAGCGAGTTTAGTAGTTTTTATGATAAACTGTGTATGCAAGATATTAAGAGTATCTTCACTCTCTATTGCTTAGGCAACTACCCAGGTTTTTTTTTTATATTATCTTTATGTTTGTCATTTCGTCTTTATTTTATATTGTCAGACTTAAATGACCATGAATCGAACTTTTAAATAAGGTTTCAAAGTGATCTCCAATCCTATTTTAAAACGATGAACGTTCGTCAAAATCGTGAATAATTTACATTATTTGGAAAGTTAGTCGATATTACATATCATTTATATTCTGGTTTAAAAATATGTTGATGTTAGTGCCATAGGAATATTGATGTAGTACGCGCTATAAAACTTAAAAATACTTTAACTATGTTGATAATTAAAATAGGATTTAATTTGTTTAGTGTTAATGACGTTTGAATTAGTTATAATCCTGAAGTCTGGGAAGGCAAAAGGATAGTCAAATTAGCGGTATTAGGAGGCGAAGAACCATCACATCGGGATTTTACAGTTTGGCTGCGCTTAACTCGTATAATATGCTTCTGTTTATCTATTCAAGGCTCTCCTGTTCAATAAAAAATATAACTTCTTTATAATGGTGGCGGTGAAGAACGTCGAAAAGATCAGTGGGATCTAAAAAGTTAAGTTTCGTTTCGGTGTCCGGTACGATTGCCAAGAGTTATTTTGGTGAATACGGTTGTTTTATTATGCGTCGCGACGCGGACGCCGAGGACTCGACAAGCAATAAGACGTGTAAACTGCTGACACCTCCTCCGACCCTCCGACGTGGCGACTGGAGACTGGCGACTGCCACCGGCGCCCGATCTGATACGATTTATCACGTTCTCTCTCTAGAATATCGAGTCCACTCAAACTTGCTACGTGCTCTTAAACCTTTTCATGTGTAACTAATCGCATTGTTTGAATCGTATAAGAAATATTGTATCTTTTATTTGGGTCGTTTTTGTGTTAGTTCAATAACTTGTCTGTTTTTTATTTTATCAATTATTCAAGATTTTGACGAACGATGAACGTTTTAAAACGGGATTGGAGATCACTTTGAAACCTAATTTAAAAGTTCGATTCATGGTCATTTAAGTCTGACAATATAAAATAAAGACGAAATGACAAACATAAAGATAATATAAAAAAAATAAAAAAACCTGGGTAGTTGCCTAAGCAATAGAGAGTGAAGATACTCTTAATATCTTGCATACAGTTTATCATAAAAAACTACTAAACTCGCTTATTTCCTTTCTTATTAAATATTATCCCCGCCTTTATTGAAAAATAGATTTTGGGACACTGAGATAGACATTAACTAATGAAATGAAATATATTTATTTGCGGGTTATGTGTGTTAAAAATGTATGTTTATATACTAAATATTTTGGGGACTACCTCAAAATCAAGTTAAAGAAGAGTGATGTAATTCAAATAAAATTTACTTAAAAACTTATGATTCTAAAAATTGCTACTTTTGATCGATTATACGTTTCGTTTATTTTTAGGAAACACTCCTCCGGGCATAGGAGACATACGCAGAGCTACAACCAACAGATCTTTTTGAGCTTCTTAACGATATCTTTTTTTTTTTGAGGAGAGAACTTCTTTAGTCGGGTGTTTTTTTATTTACTTTTGCTTTCTCAAAACTTATGACATGTTCGAAAATTATTTAAAAGTTTGAAAGCTTCATTTGCGGCAGCATAACCCATAACTGCGTATTTTTCCATTTCACATATGTTAATCAATGAAAGAAGTAAGTGGTCTCACATACCTACCTAGGTATATATAAACGAAGACTGTAATCCCAAAACGAATTAACTAAAGTTAGTGGAAGATCCTAACTTTCATCAACCTACACCGAGCTCATAACAGAGAAATAAACATATTTTATAATGCATTTAGAATATTTGACATCATATAAAAATAAGTTTTAACTATTTAAAAAAATATTTTTTTCAGACAAACAAATATTAAAGTGTTTGCAATAAAACACCGCATATGTTGATATTTTTTTGCTTTTCTTTATACCTTTCCCATACCCGTTTATTTCTGGCAACCCAGATAAATAACAGGCAACCCAACTTCTGCACATTCTTTATGTCTTATGCTTTACTTTAAAATTGCAACTTTTGACATATTTTATTTTAAAAAAAAAGTTCGGTCCAGGATTTTTAAGACAACCCATTTTTAATAAAAGTATCTTCACGCCCATATCCCCGAAGAGGTAGGCAGAGGTACAACCAAGGCACCCACGACTAGCCGAAGACACTAAGTCCCACAATGTGATAGGTGGCAAGCCTATCGCCAACCGGGCACATTTCCAATCCCGACTAACATTTTTTTTTAAAATTAGAAAATTGGAAAAATCCAATTTTTTTTTGTTGGCCGATCCGGGATTCGAACCCGGGACCTCATGCAGTCAAAACCAACAACCGCACCGCTAGACCACAGATTAATACATTTTATAAGTACTAAAATTATCAAGTATGTAAAAAAATATGTTTCATCCTACTATCATCTCAGTGTAGGTCGACCTAGGTTCGGATCGTTGACCTTGTCATTCATGTTTCTTGGTTAAGATATATTTTACAGAGATCATGGGTATTCTTTGTGCAAGTGAATAAGATACCTAATAAAATATCAAATCAAAATGTGAAAATAAATTGGCCAATGATCAGCCATATACCTGTCGCATTCGGTCGTTAATGATGAGTTATTGGACTTCCTGAGACGTTAAAGATCTAGGGCTTACGAAATTCAAATGAGACATTTGTTGTATACCTACCTACGCACATCAGATACAAAACATTTTTATAACAACCTAACACGATCCTGAAGGTTCAACAGCGTGCCATTTATTAATTCTTTAAGACTTTCAATCTTATATTTCCGCTTTCCCTTGGCCAATGTTTATGATCATTCATAAATAATTATAATACTCCGATTTTAATGTTAAAAGCAGGTTGAAGTCGCACTATTAGGTTGCAGTTCACAAAACCGATCAAAATGAAACCTGTAAATTTTCCATGTTGCGGTAAAATAGCATAGCATAAGCATTCCCGAAATGTTCTGCCTACCTACCTACAAGTCCTAGGCAGGTACAGTATGAAAATAATAAAAGCGAAGGTAATAAAGGTAGGTATGCAAAACCTACCTATGTAGATATTTGAAGAAAGATTAGTCAAAAACCTACGTTTTAGTTACCTAGTTGTTGGCCATACGGACAATAATTGCCTGATACTAGTCCTACCTACTTAACTTTTATTACGCTACACATTACCTATATATATGTATATAATATATTATACATATTACCTATGTACCTATTATGTAAATATACCTACTTATAAAGTTTTGGTGTTGATTATATTTTAGTCACGACCGATCATAGGTACCTAGGTAGGTACATAGTACGTTGCAATTGGTCATGTCGGTACCAAAGTTCATGAGGATCGCGTATCTCGATACCTATCTACCTATTTGGTAAGAAGACATTTGATATTCTTATAAATTTGATGAAATTTGAAAGAATTAAAAAACAAGAAACAAACTAGGTATGTACCTACCTACCTACAGTTATAGCTACAGGCTAAAGCTGTCTACTTGCTAATGACGTGTGACTTTTTTTTTCAGTTTTTGGCATACCTACCTGGATGAAAATCAGGCATTAGGTAGTAGTTTGATTAATAATTAGGTAATTAGCAACAAACTATTATCCGATTTCGCAAAATCGGACATAGATATGTCCTACCTAAGTTACCTATTCGCATAATAAGCCATAAGTAAGTCGTCATACCCCCCATCAGTCACGTCCTAGCGCCTAAGGTATAGCGGTGTGGCTTCGGTAAGGTAAAAAAGTAGTTACCGAAGTAGGTAGGTACTACCTAGTAACAATCACGCACAGAAAAATCATTGATATACCTACCTAGGGTCAGATCTACAAAAAAGTACCTAGGTAGGTATAAAACGCAAGGAAACTTAATCATTAGACGTGTTAGGTGGGAACGTATAGTTAAAGAGTTACCTATATTGCACCAACAGAGCTAAAACTTACACATATCAATCAAAATTGAAAATAAAACGTTGGTCGAAGTCTCATAGGTACCTAGGTAGGTATAGCTTTGAGCGTAGACAGAAACTAACTACGCACCTAAGTAGGTACATTCCTACCTAATTTCCTATTCGCCTATAAAATTACAGTAACCTACATCCAATAGGTAGGTAGGTATAACATTAAGATTAGATATTTAAATGCGAAAGTGTATGTTTGTTACTCTTTCATGCAAAAATATTGAACAGATTACACCTAACTAGGTATACCTACCTACCTACCTACTCAATATATTTTATACCTAAGCAGGTACATCAAAATAATACTCCTACGAGCGCACTCAGAGACGTCAATTGATATTTAATTTATCATTAAACAATTTTGTGTAGAAATTGTCGACTTAATAAGTACCTAATGACTGATTAAAAAATAGTTGTCTCCAAATGTGGCCCGTAGACCACTATTAAGGTAGCTTGTAGCAGAAGAAGCAGGTAGAAGCTAGGGTGTAACATAAGTGTGACTAGGTAGGTAGGTACCTAGTCCAAAAATTAATTTCGACATACCTACCTACCTAAATGTTTATTTTTTTAAACATTTTAAGTTCAAATTTGTAAAAGTAGCCATTACAGTTTATTACCTACTATGATTTTTTAATGCTAATTAATACATCAAAAATCAGAATAGGTACATTCTGTGTGAAGTGGGTGCTTTTGGGATTTGATTAAAACCCAGTTAATATAAAAATGGTACTGAAAGGTGTATTCAAATTACTGTTTGCGTATCTTGATAAAAAGCGAATCAACCAACAAAACAAATCTAATAACTATGCAAATAATATTATTTGAAATCGATAACCAACTCCAAAACATTACAGGACACCTACACTATCTTTACTATAATTCCTTTGTGGATCAAGCAGAGAACACTGAGCGCCTAGAATCATTAGTATTAACACCTACAGGTAGGTAATTGACGTAAATATACATAATCGGTATACCTAGGTATGGCAGGTATTTTAATGCAAAAACTACAGAAGAGAATTATTCACATCATAAACTAGGTACCTACCTACCTACCACATTAAAATTAAAAGTTGATTGATTACTACCTAGGTTTTTTTTTTCTAAACAAAACTCTCTATCACTAAGCAAATTTTGTATAGATTGTATAGATCTTTCATATTTGTAAATAGGTATGTTTACATTTTGAAAAGATTTTAATAAAATCGTATTTAAGTATGAAAGATTATGAACTTGTATCGACAATTAATATTTTAATTAATAAATAATTAGTTGAATTAAATGATTAAAATTTTGATTTAGTTACTTAGAAAATTAAAAATATTTTTATTTATTTCTGTTTAAAAAATACTCACGCCTTGGATAAAATTTGGAATAATAACAGTCCATGACACTTTTCAATAATTCACTGCATCAACAGAATTTCACTAGGAATTTGTTTACCGTTCACTCACGCATTGCATGGAAAACGCTTGACATTTCATAAATTAATCTGACAAGTGTCATCACCGCGCGCAGTATACGTCAAATCACGTAAGGCCACCAACGCGACTGAAGTGTATCGCGGGCGAACCATACCAAACCGCGTCTTTCGAAAATTGCGCCATCTCAGTAAGCACACCCGAGCAAATTCAACAACACAAAAACACCTTGAACACACTTCATGTTCTATAACCTGACAATGATGCCCGAAAACTAAAACTAGGTAGGTAATGTTTACATCGCGAAATGCCGACATCCGAACGACCGGAAGTAGAAGCGAAGCAAACGCGACAACTATGTAAAATATTGCAGGATCGCGATCGCATTGTTGACATTCCCGAATAAAAATCACTAAAACCTCCACAGTATTGTATGAAAATCACTGTAAATATAATTTTTACTCACCTATAGCGGTCTTTGAAGATGTAGTAAAGGGTCGAATTTTGATAAAATGTCAATTTGTTACTAAATTTTAAGAATATACTCTTATTGGTATGCGAAGAATGGCACAAAGAATCCCGACAACGCACGCGACGAATGCGCACCTCGTTTGCGCATATGCTGACACAACTTCACGGACGTTGCTCCCCTTTCCCCGCGCTCACCCGGTTATTATGCTTGTGTGAGTAGTCAAAGTGGTCAAACGTGAAATGAAGTGCATGTATACACGCACACAAGTATAATCGATACTTCGTGAAGTACCAGTTCACCGCCATCTTTGTTACGACAGAGTCGAGAGATCATATCTACAGAACATGCGCGCCATCTAGTTGTGTAATAAGTTTTTGCTGTTTCCTCATAGAAGTCATAGATGACATTATGTTGATATTATTTATGTTATTTGTTAGATACCTACTATTTAAGTAGGTAGGTATCCTAGATCTACTAAAGGTATGGCAATTATAAATGTCAAACGAGACCAAAATAATGTGTATGTGTGTGTAATGTGACATTATGTTGATATTATTTATGTTATTTGTTAGATACCTACTATTTAAGTAGGTAGGTATCCTAGATCTACTAAAGGTATGGCAATTATAAATGTCAAACGAGACCAAAATAATGTGTACCTATGTATACAATGATGTATATTACCTACTCTTTGGGTGATTGTCAAATGTGTGTTTTTATGTGTTGTTAACTAATGTTAACACATAAGCTAATAGACCTATCAAAATTACGATATTATCTATAAATATTAATTACCTACATTTTCATGTTTAAATTTTTTCACTTTGTTCAGATTCAAATGGCATTTAACCCACCCATCAATATTTTTTTTTATGATTAACATCGTAAACTAGCTGCCCGCCCCGGCTTCGCATGCGTTGTTCAATATTTATTTTTCATAGAAATAACGTTTATCAACGATAATGTCAGCTTTTATTGGTAAAATATTTTTTCATATCAGCCCAGTAATTTCGGAGCCTATTAAAGCCTACCAACAAACGTGTAGGTACGTTACTCCAGGAATAAAGTAGCACCTAGAGTGATATGATTGAGACATAAAATTAGTGCTCGATCTGCTGTAAATGTGCGTCGAATAAAAAAATTGTGGGTGTTGTCGTTTTGTATAGGTATAAACGAAAAACGGAAATTTCTAAACTTATTAGTATCGGAGAGTTAAAAATTGCGCATGAGCAGAAAGCTTATATTTGTGCAAATTTGTGTGCTAAAAATAAAATTTGTGGATCTTCATTATATGAGATATTGCGTTTCCTGCTGCGGTAAACTTTTGCGGAATTGCTTATCACAAAGACTATGTAGAATAAACATGCACAAATAGCTCTTAATTCATTTTTCATTCATTCAAATATATTATACGTGAATGGTCTCACCTGTCTATCTCGCTTTAATATTTGCGAAACTATGCTCTGACTTTTTCACGTTGCTAATCTATAGTAAATTAAATTTATACGGTAGGTATACGATATAAATCGATGATAACTAATTACCTACCTAACTACTATTCAGTAAGCGTCGCCATGTAGCTATTACAGTACCTAAGCAATATTTGAATTAATAAATTATTAAAAAAAATTAAATTTTTAGTAGTTCGAAACTAAAGAATTTTGTGACTACGTATGCTTTTTATTATTTGATTTTTTGTTGTTGGAAAAACAAGCTTTGGTTACTTAATTTTAAAAAAGGCTGTCACCATATTTTTATTTTTATGATATTGGAAGGCAAAAAAAAGACTGATTACCTAATGGTAAGAAATTCACGCCAACCAACCTATGGCCGGAATGTTAGGCCTCGAGCAAAAGTAAGTTTACCGGCTACCTTATCCTCCAAACCGGAACACGTCAACGGCAAGCACTGACGCTATGGCGACAGGAATAGATCAGGCAGTGGCACCAATATGGACGAGTCGCTACGAAACTCTACCACCTAGTCATATGTCACGGTGTTAGTGACGCTAAGCCTTTGCTCGCCAATTACGAGCTGCCTGGCAAGAAGGCAGATGGTCTATTCTGCAAAGGAGCCCGGACCAACACAGGGAGAAAGGGAGGAAGGAGAAATCCTTTCAAACATTGTCCTCTAACAATGGCTCATATTAAATATTTTATTGCAGTGAAAGTAAAATTATCTTCATGCCTATATCCCCGAACAGGTAGTCAGATGAACAACCAAGACACCCACGACTAGCCAAAGACACTAAGTCCCAGTTAGGACTGAAAATATATGATTTTTATGTTTTTGAAGTCACAATATCTTCACGTTTGTAATTTTGCCGTAACTTACTAGCTGTTACTTGCACATTCACCCTCTGAAGTTATTTAGCTCTTCTTTAATTGCCTATTTGTAACATAGAAATATATTTCTCTATATGCTATATTCGTATTAAAGCCCGATCAGCTGTTTTCACATGACAACAGAAAGTGAATACAAACATACAATTTCATAATATTAGAAGGGATCGCAGACTTACATATAAGAGACAAGAGTATACCTTCTTACGTTAAAAATAAAAATGTAAAAAAACTAGGTATGTACTTAATTAATTTATTTTTAAAGCGTTTCACATATCACTCACTCACCTAGATAAATGTTATAAGACAAAATAACATATCACACTACCCTTTTTTATAATTATCTAAGTTTCTTAATAAAATTAAGAAAAATACCTTTTTTTACTTAAGCTTACCTATCAGAAATTCAACTTCTGAAAGAAATAAATGCTGTTAGGCTATAAAGGATTAATAGATACTTCGCCTCTGTGGCCTAGCGGTTCATTTGTTGGACTTGACTGCATGAGGAATTTGAATCCCGAGTCGGGCAACAAAAATAAAATTGTGTTTTTCCAATTTTCTAATAAAAAAACGTTGCTCGGGTTTGGATATATGCCCGGTTGGCGATAGGCTTGCCACCTATCCCATTGTGTGACTTAGTGTCTTCGGCTAATCGTGGGTGCCCTGGTTGTGCCTCTGCCTACCTCTTCGGGGATATGGGCGTGAAGATACTACTACACATTACTTTTTTCTGAACAGCCGTATAATAGTAATTGTCAGAAGGGCAGCCACATTTTGTTTTAATGGCAGGTTTTTTCGTAGGTATTTCGTGTCCATATAGGTATTAAGAGATTAATGCTCCAAAGCCATAATACCGCCTTTGTGTAACTGAAGTCGAATATTATAAGCTTAAAAACAATGTCTAATATTGTATTGTATTAAAGCGAACAAGCAAACGGCTCTCCTGATGGAAAGAAATAACCATTACCTGATGTCACTATAGATGTTATAGGTGCGTCGTTATCCCGTGGCAGGGGTATTGAACCAATTGTGCAAATCCGGGCTATCCGCGGGATCCAAATGTAGCAGTCTGTATGGCAGAAGGAATAGGCAAGGCAGGTGTATCCCTATTCCCTATACGGGCAAGTTGCTGCATTCTAACACTAGTGTATTTAACCTTTGATCGCCCCTTACGAGCTGCCCAACTGAAAGACGGATTATCTGTTCTACTAAGCCGGTTCAGCACAACACGAGAAATGTAAAGTTGATTTCAACAGACTAGAAATATTGAAAAAAAATAATATATCCTGCCAATATCCTGAGATTGAGAGGGTTAGCAACCCGTGGCAGATAAATTAAGCCGCCTTACAAATAAATGTTTAATATAAATAAATGTCTTTGGTGGAATTCACTTTCGTTGGTCTTTTTTACTCTGACTCTCTCTCAGTCTCCCAAAAAACTGATCGTGGAAATGCAACTCAGAAACTGAAATGCTCGTCAAAATAAATCGTTCAGGTACTTACATAATTAAAACCTTTTTAAATTAAATTCGAGAGTCGAATTGAATGGATTAATTTTTTTATGAGTGCTCTTGTAAATAAATCAAAGTCATGTTCAATCATAAACATTATTGAGTCCAAGTTGGAGTTACGGAGATGTAAGATGCCCTTCACACCAGAGTCTTCACCATGAGTTGGTATCATAGATTTAGAATGTTATAGATTATGTTCGGTAAGTTACGTGTCGAAATCTATGACACTTTTGGTCTAAAAATGTGATTCTCTTAGTTAACAATAGAGGCACTGCTCAAAGTTTTCATACAAATAATTTACTAAGACTGTAGCAACACAGTAAACTTGACAAGCTTTAAGCTCATGGTAAGGGCTCTGAGCCTTTACCATGAGTTGGTACAGATAACGTTTTGTAATTGATTCGGTAATAGCGCTTTTCTTCTAAAAAATTTATTCTCTTAGTTATCGGTAGCGGCGCTGTTCAAAGTTTTCATACAAATAATTTACGGGGACGCTTGCGAGTATAGCAAACTCGACATACCTAAAACTCATGGTAAGTTTAAGTATAAGATATTTTTATTTAGTCAGACCAAAAACTTTCGCCGCTTTGAAATCAAAAGATATAATTCCTTCACGTCAGCTGAAATTCCCAAACTATCCGGTCTCCTTTGTTACTATTAGTTTATTAAATGGCCAATCGGCAGGTGGTTCAAATGGAATCCGTCCCACTCATGTAAAGGATCTGACAGCAATAATTGCCAATTAATACTCTGGATAGATTCTCTTAAAAGGTCTTGAAGAAATGTGTAAACTTCTAGCCAGTGGCCAGTAGAAAGTAAAGATCAACCGTAACTCTACATTTAATATACTTAGTAATAACACACGATATCAATTCACATGGTATGTACTTTGTTTTACGTGAAATTAAGTAAAATATTAATAAAATTACAAGTAAAGTGTGTAATTAACAAAAAATAATAATATTATCTGTTATTGCATCTTTAGCATTTTACGCGTATTAATCTGCTATTTTTCAAAAATTTTCGAAAGTTTTCCATCCGTATCTAATAAGTGAAGCCTACCCGTGAAGAAATATAATTATTAAATTCAGTGGATTACTTTTGAAACGTATAAATAAGTACCTTTACGTAACGTTGATTACCATTACTTTTTGCAATTTCCAAATTCTCTAGGGATAAATTAATAATGTAGCTGATTTTGAAATTATTACTTTATATTTCGATTAAAAGCCATTATTTAATAACTTTGATAACAATAATAAAAGTTAACATTAATTACCACATAACAACCTAATATTAATTAGGCACATACCTAAATAATTTGAAAAAATCAGTTGTATCAGATCGATAGCTCCAACGTACAAGTGCAAACACCAAAATGAGCTGTTTACCTACCAATCACGATAATGTTGAAACCAAACATAGTTCAAACACATTTGTAGATAAATTGTACAGAAGCTTATTTTCCTTAAATTAATTGAATTGTATGCACTTTGCAATAGTACATATATTAAGGTAATTAAAAAAAATTGTCAGGGGACAACTTGAAATAAAATGTTTCACATAGTGTTACTGTATCTTACTTCGTTTTTTATTTTACAAAAACCAAACACTCACGAAACTATAAATTATCCTTAACTTTTCAGTAATTACGGTAAGATTTAACGTAAATAATTAAATTAAAAACAAAGACTGAATTTGAACTTGAAAATTGTGCTGATGAACATTGATACGTTCCGGTTAAAACTAGATCTGCCAAATTACATGAAACATATCATTAATAGAATGCACATGATAGTATCTAATAATTTAGGTAAGCACAGTAAAAAATCGACTCCAATTTTATCACCACCTCGAGATTTGATCATTATTTTTTCGAAAGGTAGCTCAAGATTCTTATGTGGTTCAATATCAATGGCAATTTTGAGTTATACTTAACAATGCATGAATTTTCATTTTCAATTTCAATTTTCATCGACATCGTTTATTATAAAAATGCATTATTAAGTATAACTCAAAAATCACGAAATATCTTTTTAAAATAACATTAAAATGGGTTTGTTATTGGACAAGTAATGGTCGTTAAAAACATACAAAAACGGATTAAGATAATATAAAAAAATGTAAGTGTATCTGTGTATGTTTTTTATTACAATAATATATTTATGTATTGCTTATGTAGGTATATGTGTGTATTTTATATTTGTTAGATTTTTTAATTTTATTACATTCTCTTGAATTCTCAAAATTATTTCGGTGGTAGGATTTGAATGAAAAAAAAGGTTTCCCGGTCTTTTAATAATATTTGTTAATAGCAAAAAGTATTACATTTTGCCACTAAAAATATGGTCTCGATAGATAAATATATTAAGTAAAATGACAAAAAGACATTAACTTTGAGAATATTGCCTATATCGTTTTTAAATCTTTATGAGACGCATAAACAGGTAAGACAAAAAAGTAACAATAAAAATTTGGTAAATAAGTCTTAAAATACAGTTTTATACAATATGCTAATGCTAGTAATAAAAAAATATTTGCAGTTTTTTATATGTTTCTAGTTTAACAATATTCGTTTAGTGACTATTCGCAATTCAATTCAAATAAAAGTCGAAATAATATTCATATAAATAATTCTTGTATGCATGACTGACTGTTTGTCCAGACTGACCTTTACTTCAACACTTTAACTTAATTTCTTAAAGAGTTGGAAAATCAATTGCAGTTGATTTTTAATGTCCATAATTTAATTATTCATTTTTTATCAAAAAAGCAGCTTAAAAATTAATATTACTACTAGAACTCAGAATTGTGTATCTATAGGACATAACTACCCACGTTAACGGGTTAGAAAGGAATTAAAAATTTCGCCACGGGACTTGAATCCTCAGTAGCTCAATTGGTTAGAGCATTCGTCGGCTTGAGACGAAAGGTTACAGGTTCAAATCCTGTCTGGGGCGAAATTTTTTCTTTCTTTAAAATTTATAGAAAATTACTACTAGAAATTCAGAAAGCCATCAATCGTAGAAAATTAAAGTAAAAACATTATTGCTTCTACATATTTTATTGTATACGTGAGACATACTCATAAAAATTCAGATAGGAATAATTACTCCTATCTGTAAAAAAATGCAAAGTAGTTCTTTGGTATTTGAAAAAGGTTATAGCCAAAAATTACAGCACATATTTTCGTCTCTTATTTTAGTTATGGGTAATAAAATTTAATCTACTTACTAACATAACCATACACCACGTTGTGCAATTTCTCCGTCTTAAACATTGTTGATAATATGTTTGGCGAATTAAGTTAAAATATTATCTAGTTACTAAATAAGCCTTGTCTAAATTGTAGACTAACATAGTTATACTAGCTTTAAAAATCCTTCATGACTAGTCGTTTAAAAATCTCTATATTATAAACTAATGTAGGTATATATGTAAGTAGCATTATAATTTTTATCAGAATTAATAACCATACAATAAATGTAACATAATGAAAAAATACGTGTGTTTTTATAATAATTCTATGTTAATTATACTGTAAAATTGTAATCATTTAAGTTGTAATTATAACGGCACGCAATTATAATTAGTTTAGATACATGTGGTAAACGCCTGCTACATACACAAACTAGAAGAATTGTCGACAATCATATTACTTGTAACTTGTAATAGGATAATCCACAATTCACTAGCTATTTACTTACGTTTCTTCGAAGGAAAGTGAATTTAAAATTTCAGGAGTTTTAGAATTATATTTAAACTCACCGTCCTGAAATAGCGTTACACTAATAATCGCAACACAGAAAAATAAGGATCACTATTTAATCGATTTGGTAATAAATATTTTTGCAAATAAACGATATAATAAACGCATTTAAATTTTGGTCCTTTAACCTAGTTCATTAATTCACTAATTAAAGGTATTTTTATATTACACTTATTACAATCATTACGTAATAACATGCGTACTGGAACTCTATAATCAAAATCCAGAAATATAATTTAAATATGTATTAAGGATCTGTTTTTTGGATTAGAACAAGAAACCGTTTTTGTAAAAGACACAGTTAAAAGTTTACTGCGTCTAATCTATAAGTTGACTAGATTTTTATTTTGTGTCTTAGCAAAATAAAAATAAACTAGGCAATTATTAGTAGGTACCATTTAATCTAAGGCATGTGATCTATACACATATATAATATTTTGTAAAATGCCAGCTATCAAGGCACTTTGTACAAATTGTTTTTGAATTTTAACATTTAGCAATAGTTTATAAAACTTTATAGCCCTCGTTAATTTGGCTGTATGCATCTGTGTATTGTTTCGATTGAAGGTAATTGATGCACTTTAAAGCGAAGCACAAAACAAAAATTTTCTCCAAATGTGCAAGAATAAACAAATTTATTTTCATTTAGTTAATGCCGCTCCCTTTTATTGCGGAACATGTTTTAACGAGGCCAGAAGTTTGATCTGAAACAGTTAAACTTTGCACCAAATGTATGCTATTATTATTATTAATATTATATAGTAAAAGCAAAATAAATTTTACTATAGTGTATACGTATGTAGTTAGATAGAGACATTCATAGTTTTTTAATAATTATTATTATACTGTGTTCAACACTACATTTTTTATTAACGAAATAAAACTCTTAATAGTTTCTTCATAATTCTTACATAATTTTCTTTTCTTACCTTTAAAATCAGCGATTATAATTTATTAATATTACAAATAAGGTTCAATTATACCAAAGATCACTCTTATATTTTAATAAATATAAGACTATTTATACCTGCCTCTCTTGTGTGTGTTACCCCAGCAAGAAAGTAGGACCTAGAGTGATATGAGTGGGACACATAATTAGTGCTCGATCTTCTGTAAATGTGCGCCGAATAAAGAAATTGTGCATGTTGTCGTTTTGGAAATAAACGGAAAAAACACTTCCTGCTGGGGTAACGTTGCTCCAGCAAGACAAAATCTAAGCTAATTGTCGGAGAGTTAAAAATTGAGCATGAGCAGGTTATGTTTATAAAATATGTACTTTTTGTGCAAATGTTAGATACTAATGTTCTGTATGTTCATTCACACACAATATGCAGAATATGCTGAAAGTATTTTAATTAAATTTGGAATAAAGATAACTAATAATATTGAAAATATTAATTAGGTTACTTTTTACTAATACCTTTTTTTAAATAAATAAAATATTTATTTTTATTACAATTTTCTACTTTCAGCGTACTCGGACGTAATAAGTTTCAATCAGTTAATGAGTTAAGTTAAGAAGGTCATTAGTATATATGAAAACGCCGCTTTTTTGTAGTTATTCGGAATTGGTCGGATAGCCAGCGTTTGAGTTGCTGTTTTAGTTTTTGTTTATGTTCACTTAATGCGAAATATTTCAAACTGGATATTATTTGATTGATCTTACATATTATTTGACTAAACGCACAAATTTTTGGTTAACACCGAAACATCTTAGGTTGAGCCAGAAATTTGTGCAGTAACGTCAAAGTTAGGACGCCGTTTTTTGACTTATACTCATATTATTAAAAAACGTATGTATGTATGCTTTTGAATTTTTTTATAGTAAATATACACGCTAAGAAGTACCGAATTCAGTTTGACCTTATATATTTGCTTATTTAGGCGCTATGTTTTTTTTTATTTTTGGAAAAACCGCCATTACTAGAAAACTATAAATATTTTTGTAAATCTAATTTTGTCACAAATACGCACAAATTAAGAGCTATTTGTGCGTGTTTCTTCTACAGGCGCACATACGTTACCGCAGCAGGAAACGCAATATCTCTAAAACCTGAAGACGCACAAATTTTATTTTTAGCGCACAAATTTGCACAAAAATAAGCTTTCTGCTCATGCGCAATTTTTAACTCTCCGACAATTAATTTAGATTTTTCTTGCTGGAGCAACGTTACCCCAGCAGGAAGTGTTTTTTCCGTTTATTTCGAAAACGACAACATGCACAATTTTTTTATTCGGCGCACATTTACAGCAGATCGAACACTATTTATGTGTCCCACTCATATCACTCTTGGTCCTACTTTTTTGCTGGTGTAACGCACACACCTCTCCTTTACTCCGCTTCTGATGGTCTACAAAGAGATGTCATGACTTACGTATCATCATAGAATAATAAATAAATATAAATATGGACAAGTTACACAAATTGAATCTAACCACCAAGGAAGCAAATTATATGCTTGTGATATGGGTGTTAGTCAACGACTCTGATACTTAGAGAAATACTTAAATATATACCAGAATAAATATAATTAACACCCAGACACGAAATAGCAGACATCTAAATGTTCATCACACAAATGCCTGCCCCCGTTGGGAATTAAACCCGAGCTCCGCAGTTGGTCGGTGTAGTTAGGCGCGTACTCTAGCCACTCGACCAATGAGGCGGTCAAAAAATGTACATGTAATGTAAATGTAATGTAGGTATAATGTTATGTATTTAATAGAGAGAACAATACTTCGTAATTAAATTCGATAAAGAAAATAACTTTCACAAGAATAAAAACATCTTCAGTTGTATAAGTGGCCTCAAAAGTGAACGTAATATCATAATATCTTTAAACTTTGTTTGGAAAAAAATAAAGTCTACCTATTATAAAATTATTTTTAGTTAAAAGTATTTTTTTCGACTAAGTTAATTTATTGTTAGTTTAACATTCCATATAATGTTCACAGAATTTGTGAATGATTTTATTTTAAAGCTACAGGTAACTTAAGAAGTGACAGTGACTACGATTTTTTCTGAAGAATGTGAAATAGACGTACTCACTTCTTTTAATTATTTTGAACCATGGTTTTGATCACAACTAATCAAATCAAACTACGATTCATTTAGATGTAAGCATTTTAAATCTGAAATATATATTACAAATATATCATAAAATGTATAGTAATAAGAAAGTAACAAATCGCAAATCATTTACGATATGACGTATACCATTTGATTGAATTAAAGTATAAAATCTGAAAATATGAGGGCTTGACTATTTTCACTAGAATATAATTAATTTATTTCAGATTTGATGAAATGTTTACATGTGGGTACATTAACCAAATTGCGAGCTTGGATTACAAGAACACTTCCCGTAACCAATTACATTACAAACCATATCAAAAAATGGTATGTGTACCAATAAAATTATAAAATTAAATAAAATAGCAACAAATTTAAAAATACAAGAAAATTTTGTTGAAAACAGGAAGTATAATAATGTTATTAGATTTAAACAGAACAGAAGTACCTTTGTTCCAAATTGTTTACCTAAGTTTAACTGTTTCCATATAAACTATCTGCCTTTCTGCCAGGCAGCTCGTAAACGGCAAGCATAGGCTTACCGTCACTAACACCGTGACATCCTCCAAGGTGGTAGAATTTCCATACCATACCACCACCGCCTTACCTATTGCTGCCTCCATAACGTCAATGCTTGCCGTTGATGTATTCCAGTTTGGAAAGTAAACTTACTTTGCTCTAGGCCTAAGATCCGGGCCTCCTGTTGGCCAAGCAACATTACCTTTGGTGAATCTAGGCGGCGAGAATTTCTTACCATCAGGAAATCCGACTGCTTGTTTGCCTTCCATTATCATAAAAAAAAGATAATGGTTACAGACATACCTCAAATAAGATAAGTATCAACTTAATATTTTCTAGGAGTAAACTTAACGTTAAGTTTTATTTTGAAGGTGGGTTTTTGGCGTAAGACCTATTTTAATTTAATTTGAAACTAATTAGCCTTTCGATGGGAAGGAACCACGACTTGCAGTTCGTGTAGCGGCAAGTCTCTCACTATTATCCCATGGAATGCCATGTTCGTCGTCGCTATTATGTACTCGCAGACGGAGAACCACGTGAAGGCTAAAACAAAAATGTCTAATTTCATTTATATGTTTTATTGCATAGTTATAAAATTAATAGTATTAAACATTGCTGTAAAATAAATATTCATTATGACACGATCCTCTCGGTGGCTGAGGCTTAAGCGAACACCCATAATGCCAACGATTACCCGCAAGGCTCGTATTCGATTCCCGACAGGTGTCTCGGTGTTTATTCAATTTATTTCAGCATCTATTTTAGTGTTTGCATATTAGCACTGTTAATTTATATTCGTAACACAATATTTGTATAATTACACGTAATTATTAACGAACCAAAGTAATCTGTCTAGAGATTATTAGTATCTAAATCTTAAACTTTTAAAGGATCCGTTGTACTTTTTTTATACCTTCACCTTACAACGCAAAAATAACAAATAGCACAATTATCCAGTCCGCTCCCTCGAGATGTGATTAAATAGAATTATTTTTACATCGGTAGCGGTACCGGTTTATTTCATAGAGATTTCTATATTTCATTTATTATCATTTATACATATTATAGATTATATGTAAACATAAAAAATATATATACAGCAGTATTGGGATCACAATATTATACCGCATTAACAGCGTCATCCAGTATCTATTTAAAAAAAAACTGTGTAAAAATGTATCATTAGATCCAAGTTATTTGTCTATTTCATGATTGCATACCTTAGTCGCTCTGTTTTGTCTTAAATATTTAAAAATAGTTGGAGGGCTGAGACAAGTTCTCGTTATATAAATTATACGAATCTGTTTACTGGTGAGGAAGCTATGAAATTGCAAATATCTTGAATACATAATTTTCGGACAAGAAGTGAATCTTTGCTATTTTTCGCTCAGCTTGGTATAATAACTAAATTGCGTCCCGGTTTGTGGCTACGTTGGTTTGGTTCCTCTGTGTAAATATCGAACAGAAGGCAGCCCACCGGTTCTTAAGAGGAAGGAATATATTAAATAAGTCATTAACAACAAAATAATTGGTATCAGAGTGGTGTGCATCAACTTGTCCGTCTACCACCATGAGGCTGTCATGTTCTAGCTCGGCGGGTAGGGCAGATGGTAGATTGGCACATCACGTCTGATACCTCAGCCACAGGACAACGACACCCCTATAATACCATTAATTCGAGTATCTGTGGTGTCTATAGGCAACTGTGGTCTCTTTCCATCAAGAGAGACTTGTGCCAGTTGGCTGTCTCTTCCCATAAAAATGTGTTATTTGGTTTATTACCTTATTTCTCTTTCTTAATTTTGTCTTATAATTTTGTAAGTGACTGGGTGTATTAAGATTTCATATTGCTCAGTGATAGCAGAACAACATTTGTCGGGTTTGCTCGTACCTAGATGTTCTTCTATGACAAAGTCGTGTATGTCATAAATATTAAAACACGATTATATGTAACTTACCCAATGGTCGGCATAGCAAGCGATGGCTCAGGAAGAATACTATCAGTCCTACGGTGGCAGCTATGGCTACATAGAACAGTACCCACACTAGCCGATTTGTCCGCACTGGTGTCACTGTGTCACTTGCAATACATCCAACTTTAGCTCTACATAGCATGTGGGTGAGCGAAGCTATCATAAAAATTATAAAAATTTTTTCATGCACAACTGAAAATAAAAATATGCTAATTAGTACAATAAATGTACTTAACAAGGGTTGATAAGATTTGTAATTGTACACAACTTACATATAATTTTACATATACGAGGATGAATCAAAAATTTACAAAAGGGTAGAGAAAATATTGTATTGCAAAAAAAAGCTTAGATAAAACGCGTTATTCTAAAATCACTGCAGAATAAAGTAATATTTTTTTATGTGAAATATTTTAAATTTCTTCACATTCTAAGAGTTTTTTGATTCAGCCACTTGAGTAATATGAAAAACTTAACATAAGTAAATAATAACATGTACTGTTTTCAAGTGTTTTTTTTTCAATTTCATCATAAAAATAGCGTTTCCCGTGTCTTGTAGGAAATACGCTTGCCAACTGTCACGTTATGGTACTTAGTGTCTTCGGCTAGACGTGCGTGCCGTAGATACTTTTTTTCAAACTAAAACAACATAAATACATATCTTCACTCAAAATCCCTTGCCATGTAGGCAGAGAGTATCGAGTGTCAAATCCCACGATCCTGGCAAAACTGCCTAGCTTCCTTTTTAATACCCTTTTCATATATATACGCTCTTGACACCACACTCGGATTGTGCCAGAGCGATTTGATCGCGGAATGTCAAACTAGGTCTCCCTGGGTACCTACAGCTCTCATTTCTCATTTTAATATTAACATTATCAAACTCTTTCTCAGATCTTGCTTTTACGAATGCGGCCAGCGAGCACTACACCGCAGATTTTCCGTAGCGCTCTCATTTCCACCGCTTTCATCCTATTCTTATGCTTCTCTGTCATACTCAACTCTCGCTTCCATACAACAACGTTGGAATAAGCACCGAATTATGCAAAGCACCTTGACTTAAAACTTCGCTTTGAAATATTTTACCCAGCGCTCTGCTCATACTATTCCCTGAACACACTCTCCTTTCACCCACGGTGTACTTTTCACCCCTGCTAAGCACAACCAAGATATGCAATTTCACTCACTTTTTCCAGCACTACATCATCAACTAAAACTCTTACATCCGTTCTGGCTCAGTCCCTTTCAAACGTCATTACTTTGGTTTTCAAATGTAAGCCTCTCTCTTTACAATCACCGTCCATAACTCCAGAGTTTGCAGCTCAGATGTTGTAGAGCCCAAAAGTACAGCATAATCTGCATAAAGTAGGCAGTTCACCATTTGGTCATCTATACGCATTTCCACATTCATTGATCTTAACCTTTGAAGGCATTTATTTGTCCAAATACACGATAAACAAGTGTGATACTAGTTGCAACGCTGTCCGGGTTTGGTTAGGGGTCTAATTGGCACCAATCTTGGGTGCCCAGTTGCACCTCTGTCTACCTTGTCTGTGATATAGTTTATTATGAATGTTTGACGTGACAACGTCTTAAATTAGGTTGTGGCTCGGAGGCACTCTTGAAAAAGTGTAACGCCCGCTCACGTCTGTTACGATGAGTCACGGAACGAGAGAGAGGCCCGCCGGACCGGTACAATGTTTTAGTAAACAAAATTTATTTCTCTAGTTAAAATTTGTGCATTTCTTATTTTCATTCAATTCCTTGTTCCTATTGTGTAATTTAATAATATTCATATCAACAAATATTCTACCGAGAAAAAGACGTTGTCACGTAAAATCTTCGCCCGTAAAACTGACTTTACAGGCAACCATTTTTTATTATCCCTGAATTAATCGGAATATTTCAACGAAAATTAATTACCTACCTACATGTTAATACAAATCAAAATTTCAATGACGTATGACTTACACAAAAACTTTATAATATAAATTTAGTAGCTCAGAAATATTTGTTTGGTTGGATGTTTATTAGTTTACTTACCAAAAGCGTATACTTACAATAGTTCTCCCTATTCGATACATAAGTTACGCCAGTGAGTGCAAAGAGCTCAAGTAGGTTTAGCCAGTAACAGGCTTTCCCTAACTTTGTTGCTAAAATGCGAATCTGAAACATATTATAACACTTGATCAAACTGATGTAGTTATTTATATTGTGAGTTATCTACATTTGTTTGCTAAGAAAGGTCCAATTAAATAGAGCATTTAATTTTCAGTAAACATAAAACACGTTGATAGGTCGAATGATTTTTTAGGAAAAAAATGGTGTTTATCGTCTCTGTGGTGTAACGGTCCAGGTGTTGGACTTGACTTCATGAGGTACCTACCGAGTTTCATTCCTGAGTCAGGCAACAAATAAAATTAAAAATATCTATTTTCAATTTTTATACTAAAGATAGCGCTGCCCGGGATTGGATATGTGCCTATATTGGATATGTGGTTGGCAACATCTCATAGAGGGACTTAGTGTCTTCGGCTAGTCGTGGGTGCTCTGGTTGTGCCCACCACTTCTCCATCTCTTAATTTTGAAGTTATGTTTATTTTTAAGCACACAATAAAGCCTGCAGACCGGAGTAGGCCGCCGCTATAAAAAAATAAGAAAACATTTTCCACGTGCACTAGCATACACGAACTTCGGGTGATTCACCAACTCGACACAAATGACTGGACACACGTGTTAAAATTATTATCACTTATTATGTCGTCTTCTGGACACGCCGAGATTTTTACAGGTGTCCACATGGTTAAATTTAAATTAATTTACTTTTATGTTTTTACTAACTGGACACATTCAGTTTTTTTTTTTTTGCAACAATGGTACAGTAAGATTAAGAATCACCTCATATCACCTGTTTTATGTTCATTTAAATTTGAGTGGGTGAATTATGACAAACGATATTCTAATTTTTTATTTAGCACCACCTGCACTTTTGTAACATCTGCAACTACTCGATGTTGAACGATTCGACTTCGTGTAAAGTTGCCATAAAAACTTTATGTTTTTCATAATTAAGCAGTCTTTGCTATTTTGTATAAAAACAGAATTTATCTTTTAAGGTTAAAATATCATACCCTTAACCTTAGCAACCTTAACAAAAATAAAAATAATGTAATTTGCTCAGTTAATATAACATAATATTTTAGACATTTGCCGCCTCGTTGGTCAAATGGCTAACGTACGCGCCTAACTACACCGACCCACCGCGAGCCTGGGGTTCAATTCCCGACGGGGGCAGGCATTTGTGCAATGAACATTTGTGTGTATTAATTGATTCTGGTATCTATTTAAGTATTTCTATACTTAGTATCGTTGACCATACACCCATAACACAAGCATTTATTTAATTTGCTTATTTTGGGGCTAGATTCAATTTGTGTAACTTGTCCAGGGATTTTTATTATTTATTTATTAGATATAGTGTTTGTCCGGGCTCATCTCGTCTGCCTTCCTGCCAGGCAGCTCGTAAAATGCGAAAATAGGCTTACCGTCACTAACACAGTGACATCTGACTAGGTGGTAGAGTTTCGCAGCGACTCACCTGGATTGGTACCACCGCCTTATCTATTCTTGCCACCATAAAGTCAGCACTTGTCATTGACGTATTCCGGTTCGGAGGATAAGGTAGCCGGTACATTTACTTTTGCTCGAAGCCTAACGTCCCGGCCACAGGCTGTTAACGCCCCATAATTAACTTTGGTGTCTCCAGGCGGCGTGAATTTCCACCATCACAAAATCCGTCTACTTGTTTGCCTTCCATTATCATAATAAACTTAATTATATTATTTTTCTATGATATTATATACGATAATTTTAAATGATTATTTTTATATTGCATATTTTCACATTCATCACTTTCATGTAGTCTAAACTTCTATTTATTATATATAGGTAAATCATATTATTATCTGATGAATAAAGTTTTTCCAGCAAATAAGTGTAACAGCTTATTGAAGAGATGATTCTTAATCTGACTGTGCCATTTTTGCAAAAAAACTGTGTGTAGTCAATATCGCTATAAGATTTAAGATTAAATCTAAATGAAGTAATTAAATTGGCTTTGCGGAACGATGTGATAAAAAAAATTATACTATGTTTTAGGAAATATAGGTACTTATTCGGGTCATAAGTTCTGCCACACAATAAAAACTTTCCAATTAAAAACGATGACCACGAAAATGTTTTTTAACTTGAATTTAGAATTTTTTATGAAAATAAGTATGTTGGTATTTTTTTTTCTATTTTGACGTATTATTAAATATGGAGTGGACATTGTAATCTGTGGAGTGGACGCTTAAAGAAGACCGCGTCGCGGTTATCGCGCTGCTTATGGTCGATGCGCTGCATCGATGTGGTTACACACCAACTCAAATTTACGACATACTGAAAAATTTGAATTTAGCTATAAGATTCAATTATCGTACCATCAAACGATATAATGAGGACTCAAGTTTGAAAGATAGAAAAAAACTCGCTCTGTTAGGACACCAGCATTGGTAAAAGCTGTCAAGGCGCGAATTCAAAGAAACCGCTTCCGCCAGCAGAAACTATTAGCCCTTTAGACCTCCGCCCGAGATGACCGCCTCGTTGGTCGAGTGGCTAGCATACACGCCTAACTACACCGACCAACCGCGAGGCTCGGGTTCGATTCGCGACGGGGGCAGGCATTTGTGTGATGAACATTTAGATGTCTGCATTTCCTTTTTTTTTTGAATGACTAATTTGTTGCTAATCTTACGATTTTTACAACTTCACCGAACTTTGTGGGCCGAGCAGAGTGCTCAGCCCGAGACATCATTATTTAGATG
>NJDC01003920.1:159111-176888 GCA_002245475.1 Calephelis virginiensis
GATCCGATAACACGTGGCGAGGTCTTCTTTGATCGGGGGGAAACTCTGCATTTCCGAGTCTGGGTGTTTATTAAATTTATTCTGGTATCTATTAAAGTATTTCTATGTATTAGTATCGTTGACTAACACCCATGACACAAGCATATAATTTGCTTACTTTGGGGTTAGATTCAATTTGTGTAATTTTTCCAGGAACATTTATTTATTTATTATTATATTATATTACATTTATTCAGATGGCGTTAAGCGAAACCACGGTGTTGAATGAAGACTTAGGACTACGAGCTTATCGCAGAAAAACTGGACATCGCTTGGATGCGCGCCTAATGGACATGAGTCTAAAGAGATCCCGCGATTTGGTGAAGCAGTAGCAAAAAGGACCGTCAAATTCTTTTTTCGGAAGAAAAAAAAATTACTATGGAGGATAGCCACAACAAACAAAATGTTAAAGTGTGCAGTGCAGTGGCGAAGTAAGCCACCGTATTCTGCGTGTCCAGCAAGGCTATTCCATCATGTAACACACACAATCATGGTTTAGTTAGGAGTATCATATTGGGGCTTAACTAAGATACACTTTTAAGAGAAAGGCGTAAAAATAATGCGATTTAAATCGAAACACAGAGCTCACGGACCTTGTTCCTGTTTCTCATATACCTTGTTCAATTATAAGCCCTAGGTATTTCAACAAGATTCTGAGCCAGCCCATAGAGCGAGAAGCACGCGAGACTGGCTGACTGCACATGAAATTGACTTGAATCTGGTGGATTACAAAATATGGCAACACTTATAGTAGAAGACCTGCTCAAAACCTCATTTCAATTTGGAGTCACTCAAGGCATCCCTGATCAATGCAGCCGCTGATATTGACATGGACCTCGTGCGTGCTGCTGTAGACGACTGGCCGCGTAGATTGAAAATCGCGGGCCTCATATTAGGTAAACTTAATTAACATATAAAAGGCACGTTTCATTCAGTTCATTTTTAATAAATAACTGTTTATTCTAAAAACAAAACAAATAATTGATTATAATTTAACAATAAATATATGACAAAACTTACGACCCGACTAAGTATTTTAGGAAATAAATATTATAGGAATATGAATGTATAAATATTTTTTAAATGAAAAGTGTTTAGTTGTGCTTACCTGCTCATCGTTTATACACGATGTTCGTTCCTTATGATAATTGTAATATAATGAACCTATTAATAGTCTTGGTCCTAAGTGGTATGCGACGCAAATTCTCCAAACATATCTTTGAGGACTGATACCAGTAATTGCACTTATCGATGGTACTACATTGTAAACCTGATGGAACCAACATTTTTGTCTATAACATTATTTTTAATTTTAAAATTATTTTTGCGTTATCTTAAAATTAATTTAGGTAAGCATCTACGAAACCATATTAATTTCATACTTACTCTACAGTGAGTTTCATGAATGTCATCTGCTTGAAACATAGACGCTGTTATGTAACAGAAGATTAACGCTCCAAGTGGTAGCCACAAGGCTGCAAGACATATATCTCTTAGTGCACATGACCACAGCAACCCCTGAAATATTCATTTGGTATATTTTACTTTCTAGTTTACTAATAATGTCTTTAAATACAAATATCTAATCACAGTAATCCAAAAGATTTGACAGAAGACGTTAGGATGCTTGTAAGTTTATGATTTAAATCTAAATAATATTACCTATTTAATTTGCAATTTTCCGCCAAAAATGTATACGTATTATGGCGTAACAAAACAGGCAAAATAGTGCGCTAAGAATGAATTGGACTTACCGGAAGCTAAAACTCCCAAATATATCCAGCTCCACACAATACACACCACTAAACTGTTTTATTAGCACCAACAATACACATACCTACTACTAAAAACTCAACGTACGTGTCGCTTCGTAACCGAAGCATCATCGGGAGAAATCGACTGCACTACACGAAGGTCCAGCAGATACTGATAGTTTGTGATTTAAACTCCATATTTTTAGAACGAGGCGGATCATAAAGATCCGGATCAGGATTATAATTTATTATCATGATTACGACTATAAACCAACGTTTTGCTATTTTCGATACCTCCGACTCATCTACTCCTATCCGTGCTCACCACTGTCGTGGTTTAGTTTGAAAGAGCACACGGTACGTCCAGTAAACTTAGGTCAAGAAGGTTACAATATCTACAGCAGCTCATCATCGCTTCGTTTGATGCTTATAAGCGGCGCGGTATTCTTACAACCTGCAAATCTTCTCCACTTGTTTGCTTTTGAATTCCATAAAACAAATATGTTTAAGAGAAATTTGGCACGTGGATTTTAAGAACTAGTACATGTTACGTATTTAGATGTACTTTAATCAACAAACTACTCATTTGGGCCAGTTTTATTACTTATTGCATATTGCTCAGAGAGAGTGCTTAGGCTATGGTTAAACTTCATCAAAAATACAGTGGGAGGTAGTTTGCATCATGCAGTTACCATAGCTTAGAACCTTCCAGATCGGTAACATATATGTGCTAGCAATTCTCAGCACTGAGGGACCGAGATAGAACAGAATTTATGGATTAATTTAGAAAATAGATGCACATACATAGATTTTAAAATTATATAGCTGGTATAGGATTGGCTGCTGTATTCTTAAAAGCAGCCGACTATTGTGTTTAAGTGTATGTTTTGCCGCCAATCCTTCACTCGCCAAAGGTCTAAAATGTGATATTATGTTGATTTTTATGAAATTTATTTCAGAATAATATTTGACTAATAAATACGAGCTAATAAATTGCAAGCGTTAGTCTAAGGTTGCATGTACTACATCGATTTTGTTTAATAATTTTATTTTTATGTTTTAGTTATTTATCAGAAAAATAGATGGCGCCATGCTGCATGCAATACGTTAACTATTTGTAAGAGCAGCATTTGCGCGCAGACTGTAAACGCTGTGCTGTGAACCTAGAAAGTCAACTGTATTAAAATAAATGAATGTTTATTGTTGAATTAATATGATTGCGCCATTTTAATCCCTTACAAATATATTAAAATATAAAAAAATACTTACACGAAATTAACACTTTTTTTGGCAAAAGCATTTAATTTCGGCAATTCATATTTTAGGCTCTAATACAACAAAGTAGATTATATATATAGATAGATAGATAGATATAGGTACTTATTCAGTGTTTAATGTAGAAACATTGTAGGTTATACATAATGTATAAAAATATGTGTTACCTTGTATTCTATATTTGTAACAATTCGATTTTCAGGGTAAAAAGTATTTGTGCCATCGACTTCACGTTCATTAGAATTAGTAGACGATTTTGCTTGTGCTTCATTTCCCATTTTTTGTCTCACTCGTCTCGTTTAATTTTTATTTTCATAATTACATCATTACACCTTAAGTAGCACTCATTTTTTTTAATTGATGCATGGTTTTGATTTTCAATTTATACAATTACATTCCAATCACAAACTATTTATTTGGATAACCATATTTTCTTATCATGTTATCTTAATTAATTAATTTAAAGTTTTGTGTATTGACATTTGATAATACGCTTAAACATTACGAATAAATCAAGGTGTGGATTGAACCTCTTTCATTTTTTTGCACTTGCGCATTTGGTTGCAGCGATAGGTTAATGAATACAATTTTTACTAAATGTTCTTTAGTTTCAAAGACACATATCCTGGGCATTAAGAATCGTACTTCATCAATTTTAATATATTTAATTTAGGGATTGATAGTTGATAAAATACTATAAATGTTTGTACCCTTTCTTTCTTTGTACAAACAATCGATCGTTGCTTGGCAGTTTCCGGTTGTGGTTTATGCCAGTTTACGGAGTAAGGACAAGCACAAATACAAGTTTGCCAGGTTGGCGGGAACGGTCGGAGGGGGAAGGCGCGCTTTTCGAGGGTTCCCTCCAATCTTTAAGCTAAAAATGTGTAATATAATGTAAAAATGTATAATTTGTAAATTAATTAAATTGTAAATATTACTTAGTTGTGTGTAAATGTGATTTAGTAAATAAACTATACTAGTGAAAGACTATTGTAGAGTTTTATCACGACAGAAGAGGCAGAGGCCTGAACAAGAAAGAAATTTGAAGACGAAACTAGAAAAAGACATGAAATATTAAGATATGGGTTTATTACATAATATAAGACTAGTATAAAATATAGAGGTAAAAAAAGAATATTAAAGATACTTTTTGCACTGTCGTAGAAGTTTTGGCGCCAACATGAAAGAAGATGACTCTGGTGTTCAGAATTTTAGTTTTATAATTTGTGTGAAAATAATCGTAATTCAAGGATGTGACGTACTATAAAACAAATTAACGGAGAAATATAATATGTAAACTTCAAGAAATTAAAACTAAAGACGCATTGAAGGACTCAAATAAGCTTTGTCTAAGTGAAGAAAATGACTTTTAAAAAGGGGAAGACAATATGTTATGAAACTGAAGAAATGAATTTAAAATTTTAATATGAAAAAGAATTTATTATTACGCAAGACGTGGAAGCATGGCCTAAAGGTCTTAGCCGGCCCCAGAAAGGGGCAAATTAACTTAAAAAAATAATTTAAAAATAAAGAGGTTGGCGGGAACGGTCGGAGGGGGAAGGCGCGCTTTTCGAGGGTTCCCTCCAATCTTTAAGCTAAAAATGTGTAATATAATGTAAAAATGTATAATTTGTAAATTAATTAAAGTGTAAATATTACGTAGTTGTGTGTAAATGTGATTTAGTAAATAAACTATACTAGTGAAAGACTATTGTAGAGTTTTATCACGACAGAAGAGGCAGAGGCCTGAACAAGAAAGAAATTTGAAGACGAAACTAGAAAAAGACATGAAATATTAAGATATGGGTTTATTACATAATATAAGACTAGTATAAAATATAGAGGTAAAAAAAGAATATTAAAAATACTTTTTGCACTGTCGTAGAAGTTTTGGCGCCAACATGAAAGAAGATGACTCTGGTGTTCAGAATTTTAGTTTTATAAATTGTGTGAAAATAATCGTAATTCAAGGATGTGACGTACTATAAAACAAATTATCGGAGAAACATAAGATGTAAACTTCAAGAAATTAAGACTAAAGACGTATTGAAGGACTCAAATAAGCTTTGTCTTAGTGAAGGAAATGACTTTTAAAAAGGGGAAGACAATATGTTAAGAAACTGAAGAAATGAATTTAAAATTTTAATATGAAAAAGAATTTATTATTACGGAAGACGTGGCAGCATGGCCTAAAGGTCTTAGCCGGCCCCAGAAAGGGGCAAATTAACTTGAAAAAAAAAAGAGTTTTGGCGCCATCGTGAATGAAGATGGTCGTAATTTTTTCACAATTATCAAATTTAGTGTAAAATATGAGTAAAATTGGTTAATTAAGGTGGGAATTAGTTTGATTTTGTTCAGTGAAAGTGCACTAATGAAATAATCATGAAGAAATTAATGTATCGTGAATTTCCTCGCTGCCGCCAAATCTCATAGACGAGCTTGTGTAAAGAAACCATCGCTTTACTCAAGACCCAGACGTGAGTCGTGACTTTATAAATAGTGACTAATGACTGAAATAAAGAATTAATACGGAAGACATGGTAGCATGGCCTAACGGCTTTCACCGGCCCCGCAAAGAGGGAAATTAATTAAATAAATAAAAAAAAAATGTCCCATGTGTCAAAATTGTTTTGATTTTCGGAAAAGTGAATCTTTGTGGTTTTATTAAAAATTATTAATGAAAAAGTCCAAACTGGGCCACAAGTTTGCTATTTTATTTCAAGTTATGTTTGTTTGAGGGTTTATTTTTTAGAAATTTGTATAAAATGTGGTATTTCAAAATCTATTCCTTATTTTGCGTACTCGTTATACACAGAATCAAAGTTCAGGCTTTGACCCACTGGATGGTTACCGAAAGCGGCTTAATACAACCTAGGGTGAGATAACAATTTCAGTTTTATATTTCAGTCAGTAAATTATACTAGATATTAAACATGTATATTTTTTCAGTATGACTCTCCATTTGACATGGCTCGTCCTTATGACTTGTTGGGATTTCTGAGTCAAGAAAAACGATGGGAAAGTATATTTCAATTGTATGAGGATCTTATTTCTAGACAAATCCATGTTAATAAACTGTGGGCTGACTTAGAAAGTGATACTGACATAGAACCTTTTATGTCTCAAGATGAAAATTGCCTCAAGGCAGGAAATCTTAATTTAATAGATTGGTATGTGACCTTTCTTGATAATGGTAGGTCAAGGAATATACCTGATAAAGATTTTTTTATGCCCAAATCTTTTGAAGAATTCAAGAGTGATGTACCAGATTGCAAAAAGATTTCTTCATTGACCTTTAGTATGTTTAGTTTTGAACATTTAGAGGTGAGGTTCTTGTTATACATACAGTCGTGGTCAACTAATTAGGGACACTCTATGGTTAAACCGAATTGTGAATTTGTTTTTTAGTTTACAACGAGTCTAAACCATATTCCATATATCTTACATGTACGTATAATTAGTCATTTATGTGCCCGATTATACAAACAATAACAACTTCTTGAACATTAAACCTCTTTACAGTATAGCTGATAGATTATCGTAGTGCTATTTGTTCAAATAATGCTGGCTGGCCATTTAATAAGGGACACTGAGATATTGCATTCTATTTTCAAAATTTGAATCTCAATACTTTTTATTTCTTCTCTTATTGTTTCGTGGTAGTTTTGGCGGCAATCCCGATATTGATTTTAAGTTTTGTAAATATTTTGAAGAAAAATGGGTAAAAATGAAAGTTGTGATCCAACACTACGAAAAATTATCATGAAGTTTGTTGTCGAATATGGTTGGCCATACCAAAGGATAGCAGAACATTTAAAATAACACAGATTTGAATGTGTCCAGAACAAAAAGATCGAGAAAAACAACTCCGCAGGAAGATAGAAGATAGAATTAGAAAAGAAACAGAAAGATCCGTTTCTAGGCTCTATTTTAATTAAACACAAAGTGTTTGGGACAGACGAAAGAGCTGGTGTCTCAGCGAAGACCGTTCGACGACATCTGATAGAAAGAGTGTTGTTCGGAAGTGTAGCTGCAAAGTACCGTTGTTGAAGAAAGAACATAGAAATGCTCGTTTGGCGTTTGCACATAAATATGGACATTGGACCTACGCCCAATGGCAACATGTATTATTCTCTGACGAGACCAAGGTTAATTTGATTTCTTCAGATGGAAGGCAATACGTACAGCGTCCAGTAAAAGCGGATCCAAGATTCACAAAAAATTAAATATGGCGGTGGAAACATTAAAATGTGGGGTTCATTTTCTGGACGTGGAGTGGGCCCTGTGAGGAAAGTTCAGGGTAACTTAGACCAACATCAATACAAGGCAATATTGGAGGAAACAATGCTTCCCTATGCTAAGGAGCATCTCCCTATTATATGGACGTTTCAGCATGATAACGACCCAAAACATACCGCCAGTTCAGTCAAGTCGTTTCTTACCAGTCAGTCAGTATTGTTGCTAGATTGGCCAGCAAATAGCCCGGACCTTAACCCATTCGAACACCTTTGGCACGAAATCAAGAAAAAAGTAGCCACTTATCGTACCACAACTTTAGATGAACTTAATGAAGCTTTTTGTGAGGCATGGGCAAACATTCCTGTCGAAACTTGCCAGAAACTGATAATGTCTATGGCACATCGGTGTCAAGCGGTAATTACTAACAAAGGTTTTGCTACTGGGTACTAATTTTACACGTAATAAAATGGAGCTGTTAAAGATATTATATTACTGCAAATTACTAGTTTTGTTTAACTCTATTTTTCATTATAGTTTACTGTCCTTAATTATTTAATTTGGACATTTGTCCAGCTACAGAATTATACCTTAAAATTGAATTCATGTTCAACATTTGATATTAAATACTTTTATCTATTTATTTATTATTTTATTTACAGCCATTTAAAGCATAATAATTGGACCAAATTATGCAAATAATAGTTACTGAGAAATCAATAGGGTTTTATATTTGTATGTGCATAACCGGTTATTGTTCTTCACTATCTTGCATGTTCCTAATTAGTTGACCAGGACTGTGTTTTATTTGTAAACAATCATGCTAAAAGTTCAATTTATAGACAAATTTGTATTATGGCACTTTTATGTTGCCTTTATATAAATAAATATGGGCTTGTAGGGCTTCTAGATGTTTTGATCTAGCATTGGCCAAGATGAAATAATTAAATAAATGTTTTTTTTTTATATGTGGTAACTTGTTTTTTGTCCTTAGCTAAGTACAAAATTTACATGCCAATTGAAGGGTTGAGTTCGAAAATGGTTTAACTGTTTTTTTTAAACACTAGTTATTGTATTGTTGAATTCAAAAAGAAGTAATCTATCTAATGCACTTTTCAAAATAACAAGAATCACATGATATCTCGAGATATTCAGTCTAAAAACGGTTTAGCTGACACAGATGTCGAGATCGCTGGTACAAAAAAGATTGAATGCTAATTAAACCTATATAAAATATAATAATTATCTC
The DNA here is from genome assembly GCA_002245475.1 of Calephelis virginiensis. Lineage (NCBI taxonomy): Eukaryota > Metazoa > Arthropoda > Insecta > Lepidoptera > Riodinidae > Calephelis > Calephelis virginiensis. Next base: position 167,665 of record NJDC01003920.1, read on the forward strand.
AGTTCAAATAGAAAAATTGATTATATCGCCAAAAACTCTTTTAACTTTAAACAAGCACCATATTTGGGGTGATTTTCTTTAGTAGAATTGAAAATATTGCTCCCAATGTTTAAAATTGATTTGCGCCTAATCACATATTTGTTAGTTAAATCATTCTCGAACTCAACACTTCAATTGTTACTTAGTAAATCTGGTCATTGTCATATTTATCTTTTTAAATTATTTTTTAGGTTCTATTTGTGTACTATTCTTTACACCTAAAAATTTATCTGTACATTGTTGTAATAAATTTTGATTGTTGTATCAATTTTATTCTTGTTTGTGTCTATTAATTAGCACAAACACACATAAAATTGAAATTACAAATTATACTTGGGTTCAAAAATATGGTATGAATCGACCGCGCACTCCTCTAGAATGCAACCCCTCTCTCACTGTCCCGTGCAGCGTTTTGTTTCCGTTATCCAACTAATCCGTTATTAACATAAAAAAATGATTAACGAAAAATGAAAATGACAAGTGTCATCACAGGGAGAGGTGCACAGTTAATTCATACATTTTTATTTACTTTTTAAATTGTTGTATTTGATTACATCTAAACAAAATTAATTTTTTATTATGCCTTTGATCTTAAAATAATAATAATAAACATATACCTATATACACACAGTAATAACTGCCAGATAAATGAAATCAGTATTCTAGTCTTTTTAAATATTGAATTACTAAATTTTTTAGGGTATGATACATAGAGATAATTTGACTGCCAAACCAGGAATTGCTTTACCTCTTTTAATGCCAACAAATGTGACAACAGATCAGTTTGGATATTGGATAAATAGTGTTTTGCGGCAAAACACATCATCTTGGTTACATTACAATATGGCTGCATTGTATTGGAGATTAAAAGGAAATGCTCCTAAGGCCATGGAGTGTTGTCGCCGTGCAGTTCATTACGCACCAAGGTAGATTACTGTTTATTAAATGTGCTACTTGCATTTTTTTACAAAGTATAATGTTTTGATTGTATTCCAAGTTAAACAAGTTAGGGGGTGATTTTATTGTTTTTTATGTTAACACAATACTTGGCTATTCCATGTTGAATCTACAGACAACTTCGTTTGTTTTTTATAACTTATAAAATAGATTCTGCAAAATAAATCTTTAAATATCACAATATTCTACAATGTTGAAATAAAATAAGAATTTAAAATATAACCCGTGATGGCTTCTATCCTATTTTTATAGTTCTAAAATAAAAATAAATAATTTTTGAAGAATGCCTAATTTTTTTACGAGCAGACAAGTGCCTGTAGTGAACTGTTATTCTTATCAAACATGGTTTTGTGACTATTATCTTCATATTCGTTTTGCAGTGTAATAATGCATGGAATTGTCTTTAGTGTGGAACCATGGATTTTACTATTTCTGATCAAGTGATTGACATTGGTGTAAAATAAACCATTTATTTTGCTAATTCTGAGTAACAACAGTGTAACTGTTGTGGCAAGTAATCCTCAAAATGACTCAGAATGTGACAACCCTAACCAACATTCCCACAGCTCTCCTCTGCGACCAGAACACGAATATATGAAGATTTCAGAAAACAATATGAATTTTCCAATTTTCTAATAAAAAAAATTTTGTCTGGGATTGAATATGTGCCTGGTTGACGATAGGCTTGCCACCTATCACATTGTGGGACTTAGTGTCTTCGGCTAGTCGTGGGTGCCCTGGTTGTGCCTCTGCCTACCTCTTCGGGGATATGCGCGTGAAGATTTTTTTTTTCAATATGAATTGTCACGCCCTTCGTATGTGACAACTCTACCCAAAGTTCCCACCTCCCACCTATGCAACCAGATCACGAATGAACTGCAAACTCGGGAAACAAAAACACTTGTTACGTCCTTTGCCAACTTTGTCTGAGAACTCGCCACAGAGAACACCAAATCGCACTCGATGGTCGTTTCACCTCGATACCGAGGCATCCTCAGGAAATTGACACGACACGACACACGAGTGACTTGCCGCCGCCTAGATTGCGCTTTTATATAGACCAAACACCCCGATGTCAATTATTCGTAATCACTTCACGAATCAATTGTGTAATTCTGTGCAACTTGATTGCTTTTAAAAATTCGTAATAAAGGGGAATTTGATATATTTATTTGTTCATTCAACAACATTCAAAATTTTTAACCGCCAACTCCAAAAACAGGAAGAAGTTTTCAATTCGACCTTATGTTTCTGTTTTTAACAGAGTTCAAAAAAACAAGGTTCTCAATTCGGCCGGTATATTTTTTTTTATGTACGTACACCGATTTATCCGTGGTTTCTGAACTGATTTACGTATTTTTTTTTGTTTGATGCGGCATAGTTTCGAATTAGTCCCATAAAAAATTGATGCAGGTAGGCTCATTGGTTTTTATTTTATGAGCATTTTTTAACTATTTTCACCTATGCCGATGATTATTTTTATTAAATTTAAACATGTCAGCAATAAACTAAAAAGTATTAAATAAAAATAACTATGTTACTTAAAACCGACTTCAAAACTAAAAAGTAAAAAAATAATAAAGATTTAATATTAATTATATACTGCCTATTACTTATATGTGATATTTACTAACAGGTTTGAAATTGGTGCCAATCTAATTTAAAACTTACTTATAATATAATTATTGGTTTAAGGCTTGGCACCGACTTCAAATCTATTAGTAAGTAGCACATATAAGTAATAGGTTGTATATAACTAATATTAAATCTTTATTATTTTTTACTTTTTAGTTTTGAAATTGGTTCCAAGTAACAAAGTTATTTTTAAATATAATCTGTAATTGTTCCAAAATATTAAGTCTAATTCCCTTTTCACATATATGAATTATTTCGAAGGAGTGATCACTAGCCAGCCAAATTGTGACCAGCTTCCAAAAGATGTTTTGCGAAATGGGATTTATCGAAATGTTTATTTCTGAATGCCGCTATGTGTTCTTTGTAACATGTTTGAAAACTACAACCTGATTGACCTATGTATGTTCCGTTACATTCAGAACACTGAAGTTTATAAATCCCTGACTTATGTTTATTGTCTAATTTGTCCTCACCATTACAAATTTTTCTTAATGGATTACATGTTTGGAAGCAACATGTATATGATTAGACCTTAGGGAGAGTTTAATCTTTTTGGGTCAAACACAGAGAAGCCTGCTCCTTACTGATGCCCATTGAAGCTGGCATACCTCAGAGCTCTGTACTAGGATCAGTCCTTTATAACATCTATACATCTGACTTACCTACTTCAGACGACGTGATGGTAGCCACGTATGCCAATGATATTGCCTTCCTGGTAATGATCCTAAGATGGCGAGTGAAAAATTGCAACATCTATTGGGCTCACCATCTGATTAGCTCAAACAATGAAGTGTTCTATCTAGTGCCCATAAATCCAATCCCATTACCTTCACTCTGAGAAAAAATGAAAAAAAGAGATGATGATGAGGGGGACATCCCTGTTAGCTTGTGAAAGACCATCTTACCTCAAACTAATCGTGTAAAATATCTTGGCTTCGAGAGTTACCTAACATGGAAAGATCACATTAAGATCAAAAGAGACCAAGTCATCCAGAAGTTCAATAGTTTATATTTCCTAACGGGTAGAAACTCTGTGCTCTTCCTAGATAACAAGCTATTGCTATATAATGTCAACTTAAAACTCATATGGACATATGGTATACAGATCTGGGGAGTTGCCAGTTTTCTGGCAACTCCTGTAAGGAGCCTCTTACCCAAATAGGCCCTTTATATAATAGAGGCCAGCCATAAAGATAAAATTGTTTGCAGGTTTTTTTTAGTGTGTGTACAGTAAAGTGGTAATTTTACAGAGAATACAAAGATCTGACCCTTTTAAACATGGGAACAATTTTTCATCGAAGTAAAATGATAGAAGATGCTATCATTGTTCTTAATGCAGCAGTGGATCACAATTTCGAAAGTTATCAGAATCACTATGCTTTAGCTAATGCTTATGCTACAAACGGTGATTTTAACTCTTCAATAAAACACTTTGAGGAGTGCTACAGGATAAATTCAGTTTTAACGTCTGCCGAAAAATATAGAAATGCTGTTTTGTGCCATGCTGAACTTGCACCGAGGGTAGAGAACATAAGAAGGTACAGTTTACCAGTTTACCACTTACACAAATACAAAATAACACTTTTATTCTTTTTTGGAAGTTATTGTAAAGAAATGTCGCCATTTTTTTAAAATTTTTGGTCTCTAAAGGAGACGTGGTAGTTTTTACTCTTAGGGAGTCCGTTTGCGTGTTTGCCTTGTACATAGGTGTTATCTAAATTAACTAAATTTTCTTTTAAAGATGAGTACTCTGTAGTTTTAAAGTGGTTCGCAAACTTCAAAAACCTGTTTTGTTTGATGTAATTTTGCTTGTTTAATAAAATTTTTATCTATTTTTCAGAAATTTAAGAAAACTAATAGATGAATTAAACGAATACAATAAAAAGAAAAACACGTGGACCAAAATACAAGGAGAATTTCTAAGGACTATTAGACATGTTGAAGAGTTTGGTATGATTCTTAAAGCGAAATTTTTGAGGTTGTTTCACCGTATTTTTAAACACCACAAAAATTATGACTTTATTAAGTTCGACCAATTATTTTCCAAAATATTGCACCACATTCGAAGTTAACTTTTTTATAATTACAAGAGTATAAGACAATAATATTGCGACACAGTGCCTATTGTGAAGTTCAAAAAACGCCGGAGCATTAGATTTATTCGAAATTAAAAGCCAAAAGTTAAAATTACACGCAACCCGATTTTTTGTTGAAGGACTTTGACCACTGTACTTAATTTGGAAGATTTTTTTACTGTCTTCAGATGATGATTATTAAACTTGATATAGATTTATGTTTCATTTTTTAGTAATGAATTGCACTTGAACAGTTGGTCTCATCCGAAGACGACATTTTAAGTTAGTTTTTATAGACAGCAAGTCGTAAAGTAAAAAATGCTTACACTGAAATGTAGTGATTATATTCTATTTGTTCTACACTTCCGAATTGACGTTACGATAAGAGTCCTTTTGCACGGTTACGGCATAGGTTCGGACACACCGCCTCACCCATTCCTGCCCCATGTCCTCACAACTCCTGAGAGTATTTAAGCCACAGCTTCATTTTGGCAACGATGGTTCGTTTAATTGAAGCTGTGACTAGCGAAAACGATATTTCGGTATTTGTAATGCAGGCCAGTGGTAAAAGTAATGATGCCACTTAGTGATATAGAATCTAGTTATTAAGTCCTTTCAAATGACTTAAAATCGCCACATTACGACTATAATGTTACTGTTTGTGTTTGTAGATTAGGATTGTTATGTACACATTTCAAGCGGCGGCGGTGAATAAATCTATATTATAACAACCAAATATTGTAAAATGTAAACAGTTATTTTTATATTGAAAACTAATAAACGAAGACCATAATTTTTCAAAACCTAATTAAAATTCGATGAACCGGCAAATTTATCAAATATATTTCTTATAAGATATATTCTATCTATTTTTTTCAAGTGCACGGTTATTGTCCATTAAACTGTCCGAGGTTAGATATGTGGTAGAATATGTTGTATTGTTAAATATCTTTGTAACAACTTTTAACCCAAATATTTCGCAAATAAATAATTTTCATTTAATTTCATTTCGAAGAGCTGTTGCAAGGCTTTATCGGTCGAACTGACAGTAGTCCAGTAACATTATATTATTGATATTTATATACGACCATAGTAATAGGTGGCCGGTGGCAATGTCTTTAGGGTTAGTAATAATTATTATTAAAGACTGATAATTAAAATAAGTTAAATAAAATAGCTGTGTTACAGTTAATCATGCAAAAAGAATCTATATCTATTTTTATGAAAAAAATGAAAGAGAACATTGGATACATTTTTTGATATTTGGTACAGAATAGTTAAAGATCAAAAAGATGATTATATAAAGTGTTTTTAGATTTTAGAAACGTGAATAAAAATGATCAAAGAATGTCAGAAATAACGGGATTGAACATAAAAGAGCTTAAGAGGCATGGGGATAAAAATGATTTGATTAAATATTTTTTGGATGATCCGTTATATACTGGTACATGGCAAAGGAATTTAGGCGTTGATGGTATCGACGCAGTGCACGCCCTACACAGACTCATAAAACGTATAGAGAAGAATTCTCAAATGTCCCCAGAATATACCCATATTTTTCAAAGCAGTGAAGATCATGAAAAGGAGAAATACAGAAGGCCAATTGGTAAATAAGTTTTACAATACACTAAATATTAAATTTAAATTCGAATTAATTTTGATTGGGATGTAGCCTGTAGGATTGTCATCAAATGTTTTTGGAGGTATAGGGAGATAGATTTGGTATATCTATTTATATAAAATCATAAACGCCAAACGTGGTAAGGTGAGTTGCAGATTTGGGGTTGGGAGAAGCCTCTTATTGTTAAGTTGAGCAGCTGCCCTTAAAAGGGTTAAGCTAACCGGACACGTCTGTGACCGGCATTGCAATGAAGGTGTCAGGTGTACGAGACATTGCTGACCAAGTGCGAGAGTGCTCTCATCAATGCTATGCCTGTCGTCACACCATTTCATTTTATTTAAACGCTTGGATGCAACCTCTACTTCGGAGTTGCTTTAAATCATTACATGTTTTAATCAATCGATAATTACTCTACTATTACACTTATTTTGAAGAAACAAATCTTAGATTTTAAGTTGGACGAGTATCTGAAGAAATTAGTAATAGGTTATAATGTAGGTACCCGGGAAGATCTAGGGTGACATTTCTCGACCCAAGCGTTCGAGTGCTATCCGAAGATGGTTTCAACATTCTTCGAAACCGGCGTGTTGGTATGAAACTAGTAATGAATGTGGAGGAAGCTAGGCAGGTCTGCAAGCATCGAGATACTTGACACTCGATACTCTTTGCCTACCCCGTAACAGAGTTGGCGTAAAGATATGTTTTTGTTGTGTAATAAATAATGTATTATTATTCCAGATAGTACTTTCAAAGAGATTTATGAGTCCCGATCTGTTGACAAATCTTTTAACATAGTTGACGAAGAAACGCAAGAATATGAAATGGGTGTACCAATGTAAGTGAAGTGATAAAATAACACGCCAATTGCCAGTGTGTCTTGAATTATCTGCTGCGGCATTATCTACATAATATAACGTTTTTTAACCTTTTTGCCGCCATATAGAGACGGCACATATCGTGCCCCACACGTCATGACGTTATATCAAGTCGTGGTTTTGAACAAGTTTTACAAGTATACTTTATTACTTCATGTTTTATATCTCTTGTAATGTGAATGGTTAAATTTTCGATTGACAAAATTTACACATCCGGTATCCATTATAGCTATAGATTTACGATAAGCAAAAAAGTAGAAGTCAAATTTATGAGTAATTCATTGCGTCAGAGGCACGATGTTGATTCATTGTAATGGTGGCAAAAAGGTTAAAAAAGTATACTACCTACCAGCAACTTATTAGTTTTAAAATAGCAGCTAATAATAACCTTGTAATTGCTTCTAGTCTCGTTCGGTGGTGGATTTAACTCCATGAGGTCCCGGGTTCGATTCCCGTGTCAAGCAATCAAGGAAATGTGTTATTTTTAATTTTGTAATAAAAATAACGTTGCCCAAGATTGGATATGTGGCCAGTTGGCGGTAGGCTGGCCACCTGTGACACGGTGGCAGTGTGGGTGTGTGGGTGTGGGTGTGGGTGTGGATGTGGGGGTGTGTGGGTGTGGGCGTGGAACCGGCTGTCTTCGGCTAGTCGATGGTGCCCTGCAGGTTCTGCCTTTGCCTCCTCTTCTTCTCTTCTTTCTCTTCTTCAATCTTCAATCTTTTTTTTTAAATAAAATGCTTAAGACCGCTTGTTCTGGTTGAATGTTCACATTTTTGCCATCTTTAATTACTATTATTTGATACGTTTTAAAAATCCGTTTTATATTATTGAGTCAAGGTTCAAGGTTGAGGAGCATAACAGAAGTTGTTTTTTTTTAATTCTGGCACATAATATAAAATCTAGTAAAACTATAAAAATAAATATGTACCTAATATTCAAAAGGCGCGCCAAAGCGTTAGAATGTGGTTGGTGACGTCACTTGCCTTTTATTTGTTATCTTTGTCAAAATTTAGTTATTAGTCAAGCGTAAAACGGCACTTCGAAGTGTAATGCAACATCATGTTTCTTCGCCGTGTTGGTCCGAGCTCCTTTGCAGAATAGACCATCTGACTTCCTGCCGGCCAACTCGTAAAAGGCGAGAACAGGCTTACCGTAACACCGTGATACTTGACTAGGTGATAGAGTTTCGCAGCGACTTGCTCGGATTGGTACCACCGCCTTATCTATTCCTGGCGCCATAACGTCAACGTTTGCTGTAGTGTGTTCTGGTTTGGAGGGTGATGTAGCTGGTAAACTTACTTTTGCTCGAGGCCTAAAATCCCAGCTTCAGGTTGACAACGCACCATTACCACCTTTGGTGTCTCTAAGCGGCGTTATTTTCTTACTGTCAAAAAATCCGTGTGCTTGTTTGCCTTGCAATGTCATAAAAAAATTATAATTTTTGAAAAAGTAATGTATTCCAGAAACATAACTCTTCATCACGTCATGTAAAGGAAATTTGACCATTACTCATGTGTCATGCATGACACAACAAGATACGTATAATGCGTATACCGTGTGATGTATGTAACATGTATTATAAAAAGCTTTCCTCATTTACAAATATATAATTTACTATAATCCGGTACACATTTCACATTTCGCCATTCATGTGGCACCTGAATATCTAAACTTAAGTACATTGTGAGATGATGATGATGAAGATTTAGATATTACTTTTTGAATTTCGCGTACCTTAACTATATTAACTAGAAATACATATTTGTTTAAGAAAAGTGTCATTATTACAGAATTAGCTAAAATTAAATATATTTATAATGATCAATTGAAATTATGTCAAAAATAAACTAATGAAATTAAGAATGAGAATTTTTTAACTAGGACGAAAATTTTATTATTAAAAGTTTATTCTAGCTACCCTCGTAGCTCCTCGTAATCCAAAAGTTCGTGGCCTCACTTAGCAAATAACATTTAATATTTTTTATCTACCCTCATATTGAAGCATGTGTGTTCACTAGTAAG
>NJDC01003921.1:10501-26261 GCA_002245475.1 Calephelis virginiensis
AATTTTTAAACCGTATCGAATGCGATTCGAATTCGTTCAGGCACTTCTCAAGCTGGGACTATCAATCGGGTAATCACAAATTTGATTGAATGTCTGTAATGTCATTTACGCCTCGTTAACCGTGCTCGAGGCGCGAACGGGCTGAATGGGCGCCAGGGTATCGGCCAATAAATATTTCATTGCCGATGCGAACCGCTTTTGTATTGCATCTCTCGATCACCTCAGCAGGGCTAGTATGCTTAACATAGATGCTTAACATAGATGTGTGTATGAACTTTATGAGAGTAACAAATTTTCGACGTCGTTAAATTATTGACTGCCACTATACTTGAAAATTAAGTACCTGTATCAAATGTCAAAAGTCGTTTAACAAGTTAACTTTGTAGATAATTAGAAATAAAAAAAGGGTTAGCACTTCTTTTAAAAGGGGTAAACGTAAAGTAAAGTATCTTCATGCCCATATTCCCGAAGAGGTAGGCAGAGGTACAACCAAGGCACCTACGACTAGCCGAAGACACTAAGTCCCAGAATGCTATAGGTGGCAAGCCTACCGCCAACCGGGCACATTTCCAATCCCGAGCAACATTTTTTTTATTAGAAATTTGGAAAAACCCAATTTTATTTTTGTTGTTCGACCCGGGATTCGAACCCGGGACCTCAAGCAGTCAAGTCCAACAACTGAATCGCTAGATCACAGAGGCGATAAAAGGGGTTTTGTTTGCAAAACAGCTTGTCTCTTCCTACGAATTCATTCTAGTCCTGCTGGCATGTTATTGATGATTTGACCATATTATTCAATTGAAGTCGGCATAATTCAAGATGGGTGTAGCAAAAAGTAATATTCCTTATTTAATTTTATGTTAAATAACTGCTTCATATATTGATTTGTAACTTAATAAAATGACAGTCACCTAAATTTATCACATCTTTAAAAGCATAATTTAGATTAAATAATAACTATAATAACAAGGACACATAATTCATAGCACGCAAAGAGTAGGTAACTCGGATAGAACTCACTTTCTATAGTGATAATATATTCATCTGATATACATGATCGATTTAAAAAGCCGTAAAGTAAAATATATAAAGGCGAATTCCAGTCGAAGCCAATAAAGAGGAAGGTAAAATTTACACTAGATTTCACCTTCATCTTAATCGGTAGTAATAAAATAATATACAATTTTATATTATTCGTAATTGTTTTATAATGAATAATTTGATGGCCGCCATGCAAAAAAATAAAGTACAATCAAGTATTCCAGTTATACTGTCGGTAAATGGTCAATGTAAGGTTTTATGGGAGATATAAACAGCCAACGTTTAAGAGCAGTCTTTTAAACTTTCTCCAGCTTTAGATTTAATAACGACCAACTATTTCCCGCGACTTTCTACGCAAGTGACTTTTCATTATTAGTTATGGGAACGAAAGATTTTGCCGCAGTAAAGGTATCCTAACTTTGACAAACCCGGACCGATTGACAGGCCTGGCAGATACGGTTTTCACAAAAAAAAAAACAGAAACGAAGCATATTGTTTTTCATCTCGTATATATGATATCATGATTGATATTCACATCAATAATGTAAATGTAAAAAAGTGTTTATTTATTAGAGGGAGAACAAAATTGTTTTATATTGAAGCTGTTGTAGTATATTACTTACAGATTATAAGAATTCTAAAATTAGATATTTCCAATTACCACCGACAAAACTTGCAGACCCTGCGAACTTGACATTAACAGCTTCTAATATTTTTAATTGGATTGAAGCATTGTCCTTTTACACTTTTCTTGCTATTTTCCAGGTTTTGTGTTTTCATAAGAATCTTCTCTTGACAATAAAACATAAAAGAATTAGCAAAATTATTGCATTCATTCAGGCGTTACGCAATGACGACTAAAAACAGGGATTCATTTTTATATGTATATAGATGTAGCTAAGAAATATCTCGATTACGTCAGCTTTCGATTACGTCAAACAAAAACTTCCACATTGAAATCGTTTTAAAATTATGATGCCAAGACAGACAGTCACACACGCCTAGACCCGTCAAACTTTTCACAACCTTCTCTTTTCTTCCGGGCTCGAAAATTAATATAAACTGGAATTTCGAGAAAACATACACGGATAGTATGTTAACATGTACATGTAATATTCACTGCAGTACATCTCGCATGTCACAGATCTAAAAAACTTATGCCTTCAATGAAATTATAAATCTCTTACAACTCTAATTCATGACGTTTCAAAACTCATCAACAACCTCTGAACGCCCACATAGAGCCTTCCTAACGAAATTATACACTCATTAGTTCTACGGAATGTTTGTTTAGTTTTTTATCACAGACGGCGCCAAAGCTCACCCTAAAACTAACAAAATTAGTTACAGTCGTAAGATCACCGTGATTTTATTAGTCTAGTACCGTCCAAACGAAATTTTATCGAGAAGTTATCCGATGTTTTATTATGCGGTAGCGATACTTTCCATTCATTAATGATTTAATGGTGACAGGACGAATTAAAGTAATTAAGAAACAGTAGAGATGCGACACTCGACTCCTGCCAGTCTAAATCTGGTCTCGACGTCGACAGATGAATAAGTAAATATTGATTGCAATTTAATGGGCGTTAATCGGCGGGACAATAATAAACACATTGCCGACGCAGATTTTATCATTTCTATGAGCTGATAAGGAGTTGATCGCCGGCAGTTTCAAAGGCAAATTGTGTGCACATATACCGATAGTGCAATACGGTGGTCCCTCCTCGCAAGTATCCAGGGGCAGATACATAAAACAGACAGGAAAGTTCCAAATAAAATACAAATTTGTAATTACATCGTATCAGAAGATATGTAAGAGATACGTTTAATTGGCAAAGTCAATTAACTAATTACAAATAATAAAGATTAGTCATATCAATAGTACTTGTGTTCTGAGTTTGAAATCTAAATTAAAATAAAACGACAAATGTTATATACATGTGTGGTCGTGGGACTGGTAACCCAGAATAGGCAATTTTTTATATTATAACTGTACATACTATAAGTGCGTGTTTTTTATTTCGTAATAATTGGTGCAAGTTTTTAAGTTTAAAGTATATCTACTTATAAACTCAGACTACAATAAAAAGGCCAAGTGTGACCCAGACATGGGCATCGAGGGTTTCGCACTAACTTTAAGGTCTTTAAGTAAAATTTTAAGTTTTAACCCAGCACGACATTGAAATCACGATGTAACTAAAAAATTGCGGTTTTCCAAATTTTTCCTTTATCTGTGCTAGACTTTGCTTTTAAGTTCACAGGTATTATATCCTGAAGGATTAATTACCCTTGTGTATTTCGAAAATTCGGTAATTTGTTGCATAAACAACTATATGTTTTGATTGCAATATCTTAGAAGTTTCATTTTTTCACAGCTCCAAGGGACTGTCCCTACCTGAGTATAAAAATTTAAGTTTGATACCTACACGCGTTCCTGAAAAAAAAAGTTTTGACAGAAAGGATGGACGGACAACAAAACAATACTATTATATTTTTACCGATGTTTCTAAAATTTTTCTTTTATTATTCTAACAATACATACAATACGTATACCTGAAGAGAAAATTTTGGACTTACTCTGAGTTTCTTTAAACCAATAATGCGCTTCTTAAAACCATTCTAGGAGAAAAAAAAATCTCAGGATTCTAAACATTATTTGAAGTTAATTTTAAAGTAGACAAAATTTCACCGTTAAATAATAAGAATTATTTTATTTAACTTAAGGTATTTACAATTAGATATATTTAAAAATAAAACTTTATGTACTTCTAAGGATGGGTTCTAATTGTGATTATAGCAATATAGCATTCCTTTATGGGTACGATATGTATAAAAATGTGCACAAATTATTAGAACTCCACGTTGATAAAATGTCTTTAAATAAAAAGTAATGGAATTTTGATATAGGAATGTATATGGTTCATTTATATTAAATTGAAATATAGTTTAACTCGTACAGATAGATATTTTACAGAATAACACGATATACTATATTTATATTAAGCACGATATACTATTTTGAACCTTTTATAACATTTGTGATCGACTATAGCGATCGTTAAGTATTAAAAAACATTTAAAAGGGTGAGAAATACGTTAATGTGCGGATGTAGGAAGTGGACAGTATTATAGTGTAAATACAATCACTGTCGAGCGTGTCATGTGTGGGAATTCACAAGTCATGTGTTCCCTTTGACCCGCGATTAGGGGTGTGCTTAACTGACAGCTGATAAACAGACACAGTGTTGACAATTTTCGTGTGGAGTAGTACTTTTTTTTACTTATTATTTAGATGAGTGACAAGTACAGATATGAAACAGTATGGAAACTACCTACAAACGTTCAAGACGGACACTCACACAAACATGCGCATCGACAAGGACCATAACCATAAGTGGTTGTCGCGATGCTGTAGTAACGAGTGGACGTCAAGATGAGTGGTCAGGTGCTACTTGTTTCCGCAATGTTTTTAATAATGCAATGAGGTTACTCTTCCTTCGGGGTTAGCCGACGCTTTGAGATAACCCACTTATATTATTTTGTAAAATATACGTAGTTATTGAAATTCTCTTTCTCGTGTTTCAATAGACTGTAGGTACTGTATTTTATCAGCTTGGCTTAGTTTGGCATGTTAAGGTCTTTGCACCCACATAGATTATATAAACTGCAACACTGGCCTAACGCCGAGCGACGAGCTGCCACTACTCCTCCATCAAGTCCACCCAGTAACCAGAACGCAGCACCAAGTTGAGGTACGGTCTCAACAGCCCTTGTTCCAATCTATTTAAATAATGATGTCCTGGGCTGAGCACTCTACTCGGCCCAAAATAGCCCGGTGAAGGTGTGAAAACCTCGCGGTTAGCAACATATTAGCCATTTCTAAAAAAAAAACGCGACGGACGATCGAATCGACGACGAAAAGAAAAGCAAGAAGTAGATTCTATCACATCAGTTTTTATTAAAAATAGGATTAATTTTCTGATAATATTAACGTTGCCTCCTCTGTGGTCTAGCGGTCCGGCATCAGACTTTACGTCTTGTGGTCCCAGGTTCGATCCCTGGGTCGGGCAACAAAAAAAGTAGAAATATGTGTATTTTCAATTTTCGAATAAAAAAGCGTTGCAAGGGATCTGATGTTTTCCCGAATGGCAATAGGCTTATCACCTACCTTGTGGGACTGAGTGTCATCGGCTAGTCGTAGATGCTCTGGTTGTGATTCTGCCTACCGCTGAAGGTACTTTTGTTAAACAACTTAGACCGGGATTGAATATGTGCCCGGTTGGCGATAGGTTTGCCTACCTCTTAAGTACTTTTGGCTAATTATGGGTTACCCTCGTTGTACCTCTGTCTATCTTTTTGTAAGATACGCACATGAAACACATTTCAAGTCCTCTAAATTATTTTATCGCAGTAAAACTGCAAAAAACCCAAAGTCGATAACAACTATTAATAAATAAATTATCTACATACTCAAAATTAAGTATTTTCCTCTATATACCTGAGACCCTGTTTTGAGATCCAAACCTGGTAGAAAAGAAATATTCTCCAGAAGTACGCTCTCTCAAATAAAAAAAAATATTTTTAAAAAGGATTCAGAAATAACGGAGAAATCGATTAACATACATAAAAAATATAAGAGTCAAACATATAACCTCTTTTCAGACGCTTCGCTTTCAGACGATTACACAGTCGGCGGACAATTTATATATTTTTGTTTTTTGAACGTACTACAACATGGTAATAACGTGGTCAGCTCATGACATATTGATAAATCTCATTAGTAATTTGAGCAACGAGACTAGGTACAATCGTCATTTATGATATTTTTGCTGCTTAACGGTCGTTGTTACTGATAATGTTACAAACGTCCACTTGGTACGCTCTTAAAAAAGCACCATTGACATCTACTTACATATTTGTGGCTTTTGTTATTTTATACTTCGTTTTATTTCTAATCGAAATAAAAATCTAACATATAGTAATGAAAATGAAAATGTTGAATTTCGAAAATATGTAATAACATTTAATTAAATTAAATTAAATATATTTATATACCTACCGATTATTTAAAACTTAAAATTTTATTATTTCTTACACCACCTGCAGTCAAAAATGTCTTTCATAATAAGTCTATGACAATTCAATTTATGTCAAGGTAAATGCAAGTTCTGCAGATGGCTAAGTTTGGTAACAACAATATTTTATAAAATACTCTAAATGTACTCAAAGGTGCCAAACATTATATAATGTGACAGGGGAAGTTAATGACCGCAGGAACTGGGTATCCGTTACTGGCAATTTTAATAATTTTCCACGCACAACGCGTGTTGATTTAATGACTTTATAAAATTGATTCCTGTACTTGTTATGAAATGCTGTTTTTAATTGATCTTGAATTCAATTAATTGTTATAAAATAAAGGCAAAAGTGTGAACCACTCGTCAAACACACCTACACTTTAAATTTATTTTAAGTGTGGAAAGCAGTTTTTAACTGATATGTGTGCTCTGTGCCCAAGAAAATGGCTCTTCTTTTGGTAGGAGTTAGGTATGACCTACAGACGTCACAGATGCTGTAAGTGCGTCGTTGTCCTGTAGCTGGAGTGTTAGCCCCTCCAGACCGAAATATGGCACTGTGGTTACGGCCGCGGCAGAAATAAATAAAGCGATGGATCCCTAGCCGGTTAAATTAAATCTGTACTCAAAATCAAAAAGGATTCCATTCATTTGTAGTCTTACTGAATTTCTTATTTAACTGCCTGAACTGGACTTCAATCATTTGGCGACCGTTAATTCTAGAATGCTGTATGAGGAAATGTTTCGTATAACAAATTATTTTCATTTCTTTTATTACCTAGTAGTACAGCTTAATTATGGCCATATCATGTTCGTGCCTTGCTAATTTCCAAAGTAATTGAAGAACTGGTTTTAAAAGAAATACGAAAGTGTACTTTTCCCACGTATAAAATTTGTAGTTAAATTAACAAATAGTTACTTATCATACTCACTTTACACCTACTTAACGTATGACAGTCCCTTAACTAATATAAATTCGAAATCGTAATTTAGCATGGTTTTAACTAGCTTGTAAAGAAAATGACGAGGAAATCAACATGATACAAAAACTGTTTAATTCTAAAGTAAGGATTTACATACTTTTGTATTAATGCTGGTTGGTACATGTTCAAGGAAATACCAATTTATGTAAGCATCCATATCTAATAATACAGCCGTCTATATATGTACACTTATTAAATAAAAAAAATTGCCAATTTCTGACGGGGGTTGAACAAAAATTACCTAACTAATTGGCGTTGTTGAATGTGTGCCTAAGCTTTTCATTGACATATGAAGCAGTTAAATAAAAATATTTCGTGTATTTCCTGCTCTTTTATATGTAATCAAATAACGGAGAGTAATTATAATAATGTTCATAAAGTGATAGCAATGTTCATTTTATTGGATTTAATACCAAAGCTATTAATATTATATACAACAAAATTACTTTAATATTATCCAAATACTAGATACTATAACCAGAAATTGACCGTCCATGTTATCAAAACTGATGACTGATGAACACCTGTAGATTTGGTCGTTTATTAGCATTAAGATAAACATTTCCATTTTCCTATTAGCATTTTGATAATAATAATCGTTAAATACATTGATAGTAACGCAACGATAGTCTTAAGTTATAATCTTACAGAGATTTGAATGCTTTTAAAGATAAACTTATTTCTGTACGCGAAAAATAAAATTCTTAACCTCCCTCTCAATTCTAAAACATGACAATTGAATATATGTTTACGTTTAAGTAGAATTCATTAAAATATACGTCAGTAGCCTTAGGTGTATTCAATATCCCTTAGGTCAAAATTAATAAATATCCGAGTGCTCAAAATTACTAGGCGGTCTGGTAAAAAAAATCTAGGTGATTGGTAAAAGAGTATCGCAAGTCGAGAACATTAGAAACGGAAATGCCTTTAATATTCTGCGAAATCGTTAAGAGAAGTGGTTGTAACTACCATTAAAATAAAAATTTATTTTTATAGGTTCATCTATCTTTTTAATTCGTTTAACGATCCAACTGCTTGGAATTGTTAGTTATTATTTTTAAATATGAATGTTGTGTATAGAAATAAGCAAATAAATAAATATCCTTGGAATAGTCACACAATGTTGTGTGACTATTCCAAGTTATGGATTTTAATCAATGATAGAAATAGTTAAATAGATACCAGAATAAATTTAAGAAACACCTGGGTGTTTTATTGGGTTGGTGGGTGTTAAATTTAAGAAACACCCAGACCCGAAGTACAGTTTTGGAGCCAGTGAAAATTATTATAATTGCAAAAGAATTTCTGGCTTATGGTGTTTAAGTTATCCTTTCTCGCTTACCTAACTACTAAACTAAATGAATCAAAAATTAATGGTGATACCTATGAAAAAAAAGTTTACGTGTTACTCTCAAGTCTTCGTCATACCTATTCAATCTGTAAGAAATTCCAAAAGCCAGCATTGAGATTTTTGGCGTCTACATATCGAGTGTCATATTCAGAGCTTCGCAAATATTTAGAAGCTAAAATAGCTTATTAAAAGCTTAGCAGCAAAAGGGAAACACTATCGGACACTTTCTGATTGATCTTCTGCAATATATGTGACAGGGGAACAACCGAGATAGTTTTTAATTTTTACCTTTATAGATTTAATTTTATTTTTGTTGATTGTAAGAACCGCAATCCGAGTCTCATTAATCAAAAACTTATTTTAAACCATTTTTATTATTAAAAAAAAGTATCTTCACGCCCATATCCCCGAAGGGGTTGGCAGAGGTACAACCAAGGCACCCACGACTAGCCGAAGACACTAAGTCCCACAATGTGATAGGTGGCAAGCCTATCGCCCAACCGGGCACATTTCCAATCCCGACCAACATTTTATTTTAATTAGAAAATTGGAAAAATCCAATTTTCTTTATGTTGGTTGACCCGGGATTCGAACCCAGGATCTCATGCAGTCAAGTCCAACACCCGGACCGCTAGACCACAGAGGCGATATACTATTTTTATTATTTTTATTATTACTATCCTCTTAAAATATTTTTTAAAATTGAAACACAGATTTCAAAGTTATTGAAGAAGTCCTCAAAACAGAAATTAAAGAAGAATATTTACAACATAGTTGACAGCATTTGTTATTAGTTAAATCACAATTTATTTTAACAATGTATTTACTTATACTATTACTACTTTAGTTATATATTTATTTATACTATTACTACTTTAGTTACTTTATTACTTGAGTCACTATTTTAGTTATTAGTCACAACAATTTAAATGCAACGTTATCCATAATAACGTGTGTTGTATTTTGAAATATTTTAGTGGCACTGCGCACTCGGAACTGCGCATTAAATTAATTAGGTATTAGGATTCATTATCCATAACTAAGTACTTTGTATTTCTCCGAACTATCAAAATCCGATTCAAGTGTTTGGAAATTTCTTATGTTTTGTATCGAGTAACCTAAATTTATAAAAGTTTTTACTATGCGAAAATATTTCATTTTCATCACTAGTCACTTAAAGACTTGTGTGTACGAAGTATATTAAATAGGTATTCTATAATATATCGCCTCTGGATTCTAGCGGTTCAGGTGTTGGAATGCATGAGGTCCCGGGTTCGAATCCCGAGTCGGGCAACAAAAAGAAAATTGGATTTTTCTAATTTTCTAATAAAAAAAGTTGCTCGAGGTTGGATATGTGTCCAGTTTACGATAGGCTTGCCACCTATCACATTGTGGGACTTAGTGTCTTCGGCTAGTCGTGGGTGCCGTAGTTGTGCCTATGCCTATCTCCTCGGCGATATGGGCGTGAAGATACTTTACTTTATACTACATCCTTACATATGTATACATAAATTGATTTAAATAAATAGTACGCATAACTAAAAACCTTAACTTAATTTCGTTCAATCAGAACAGACGACTGAGGTAGTTCATGAACTAGGTACCTTATTAAAACAAAATCTTGATGTTAACACAAATGGACCAGTTCTACTCGAGTCCGATCGCAATCATATCGGACGATCAGTCGCATCGGGGTTACAATAATAAGCCTAATGATACCTGGAGGGAAAAGGTGTTAAAACGTTTATTGAAATACGTCAAAATTGAATTAATATCTTTTTAACAAGCCGCCAACACCTCGTTAAATATAACGTTGTCTGGGGTTTTGAATTAGGTATTTTAAAATATAGTTATGAATCAATCCTATCAAATCGAAGTTGTTATTAGGAAATTAATGTAGTTTATGTAAAAACTAAAACCAAAACGACCTCACGATAATGTAATTTAGACAAATTAACATGGTTGGCCGTTTAAAGTATTTTATGGTTTTTAATTTTCTTCGTAATTTTTCATCCCCTTTGAAGTTTAGGTAATAATAGTGAAAGTTAACCCATAAATGTGTTTTTGTGCTCAGGATATAATTAGGAGTACTTTGAATCTTAAGAATTCAAATAAGAGAAAAGACTACAGAGCTTCTTAGTGTTACCTCAAAATCAATCACATGTTTAAAACAATCCTTAAAAACATTTCTATTTCATACAATATTTGACAAAATAGGTATTTTTTATTTTACATACTTTGTATACTTGTCACTAAACGCACAACAAAAAAACAGTATTTAAAAATTTAATGGATGAAATTGCCACAAAAAATAAGACAACTATTGAACTAAGCACTAAATTAAGAACATGCTATACGTGGATGACGTGGCAGCATGCTATTGGTTAAAAATCCAGATTTAGACAATGTTTAGTAAAACAAGCGTTCAACGAATGTATAACATTTTTTGTAGTAACACGGCATATGTCTACATGTTTGTTTTTCTTAATCTTCATATGTTAACAAATATTTATTTTATACTAGCTGCTACCTGCGGCTTCGCCCGCGTTTTCACAGAAACCCGGTGTGCGATCGGGATTAAAAATAGCCTATATGTTAATCCAGGTCACAATCTATCTGTCTTCCAAATTTCAGACAAATCCGTTCAGCCATTCGAGCGTGAAAGAGTAACAAACATCCGTACATCCATACTTACAAACTTTCGCATTTATAATAGGATTAATTTTATTTTCATTATTTTAACAAAGAAATTTACATATTTTTAAGACTCTGTCTAACGAGAGGGCTGCAACTGGTATCATGTATGTAAAATAGGAAAATTTTTATGTAACTAATTATGAGATAAATATGCTTCAATTATTCTTTTTTTGGGATTTAAAAGACCTGAGAGTTTAACGGAATCTTTTCGTCTTGGGTGATTCAAGTTTAGCTTGCCTTACCTATTCCTGCCGCCATCATGGCTCTTTCATGTTTTGGTTCAGAGAGTAAGAGTAACCGATAGACTTGAACAATGAGCCTAACATCCCTGCCTTAGGACAGCGACACACCTGTAACATCTGTAGATGGCCTCGATTTTCTCTTATCATCGGGAGAGTCATGTACTTGGTCGCTAACCTCTCACATAAAAAAAATACTTCTAAATATTTTTGTATGATTACAACCAACGTGGGTGCCCACGGTTAGCTGAAAGGTACTTATCCTATATTTATTAGAAAATGCAAAGGGCACATTTTGATTTTCCATACCTGGGAATATAACCCAGGATCAGATATAGTCAACGCCAACATCGCACCACTAGGCTACAGAGGCGCGAATTTTTTGTAATTTTTTTTTTACAGATTGATAATTAACAGGTTACAAACGAGTATCAGCCTAACTCCTATATGTCATTCCTGTAAATAATGTCAAGCAATAATTAGGTACTCCTTAAATTCTTCCAGCAACCGCTACAAAATTCAGCAGCCATCAAAAACCGTTGGTCCCCGCCCCGAGACGTTTTGTTTCGATGTCGATAATTCCATAGCGCCGTACAAACGTATCTTACTGTAGGTACAGAATAAACAGATCGTTTACTCCGATGTAAACTGTAGCTCTAATTTTGTATACAAAACATGTGTTAACAAAATTAGTGGTTATCTTTGACAATGAAGTAGTTGTTAAATTATCACGTACAAACATTTTACTTGTTAAAAATTAATTTAAAAATATTGGAAACATAATTTCCAATACGATCTACGACATTAGATTACAATTTATTTTATCAAACTGAAGTTGAATTAAAAACTTCATAAGTATTTTTTAGCAAAACAGAAGAAAAGAAGTTGACTGCTTTAATTTGTGTTTCAAGATATCAAGTTAGCCCTCTGTTTGTACTCAGCTCTCTTGGTTCGGTGAATTGTGAGGTTATCGATTTATTATTGAAATCAGGCTGTCGCACGCGCACAGCTTCCTGCTTACCAAATTGCTTATAAATTGGCGATCGCTCGTGCCGCATACTCAACATTGTTAATAATACTAAAAAAGCTGACTTTACTTTTCAATTATGCCTAAAGAATATTGCATCCAATTTACTTGCCTGGTCTGGTTTTTATAATAGTGTAATATAAACCGTATAAAAAAGATAACGAAAAACATAAATGCATTTTTATATGCGTATTCATGTTCCCCTTTACAATGTATTAAAATGTACGTTAGGTTTTGCACTTTTACTTTGTTTATTTTTAATTGCCAAAAGTAGTATTGCATGCCTATATCGCTCCGCTTATAAAACTTTTAGAAATTGATTTTTTTTTTTGAAAATGAAGCAAAGGTAATAATATGTTTCCTGTAGTCTTATCTACTTGGGAAAGTGATATCAATGATATCATCATCTGAGTTTTAATTTCAGTTATCTTCAAGTTTAGTTTTAAACAACATTTTCACGATTCCTACTATTTACCAAAATTACGACAGATTCGTTGCTAACAGCATTTAGCGTATAGATAAAGGAAAGATTTATTTCTCAGATTTTTGCAAACCATCTTGGTTAATAAAATTTTGATAAAGCTAATGAAAAGTCTATTATAGCAAAGTTTAATTGATAACTATTTATTATATGCGAGGAAATTCAATAAAAAAGGTTGATACTGGTTTACATACACAAGCGGCACGCGTTACTTATGCATAATATCAAGTGAGATAACGATTCCGTTCACATTTTGTCATTAGAAATCTCTGCTAAGTTTGGCATTAACGCCGGGCTGAAGTCTTTGAGAACGCACGTGCCGGTCAGTGCGTATGCGCAGATGTATCGTGACACCTGCCTTAATGTTATACAATATCTCTGTCACACATTACATATTTCTTATCACTATCTCTTTTCTTTGATGCGTATTTTAATTCTTAATAAACTATATACACATGAGTGATCAGAGTCACTGCATTTCAAATTATGTGAGCAGCTTGTTAATGATATGCTCTAAAATAGTTTGCAGCGCTCATTATTATTCCTTACGCGAATCACCATGAAGCAGTATGCGGCCGCTTAAACCGCATCCTTAAGCATGTAAAGGAACATGTTTCTGGACCAGGCCTATATTTGGAGTTTGATTATTTGTTCTATCATTATTAAATGACAATTTGCACTTGTAAACGTCTACAACTAAACACAATGCGCTCTGGGCATCTTACTTTGTTTTTAGCTCGTGAACTATATTCAATGTCAAGTATGTTTTCAATGTGATATTATCTATCACATTGTGGGACTTAGTGTCTTCGGCTAGTCGTGGGTGCCTTGGTTGTACCTCTGCCTACCTCTTCGGGGATATGGGCGCGAAGATACTTTAAGTATGTTTTCAACATTTTGCGATACTAAATGTTGATGACGATTTCAAGCATTGCATATTGCTAACATTTTAGATGTTGATACAATTTACCATGATTTTATTTTACAGCCTTACTTACCTTCCGCGGATGTAGAAAGGTGAATGTGTTAGGAATTAGTGTGAATAGAGCGCTGGGTAAGATATTTCAAAGCGAGGTCTTGAGTCAAAATGCTAGACTCGCTTTACAAATTCTGTGCTTATCCCAACGTTATTTTATGGAAGCGAGAGTTGGGTATCTCAGAAAAAGAATGAAAGTAGGATAAATTATTAGTACATTTTTATTTATTCGTTCTAAGTATAGCTATAGTTAATTGTTTTGTACTCGATGCCTTCCATTTTATTTTCACAGCTTAATTTTTTTTTTGGGTTGGTTGGAAGAAATTTCTTTAGTTAGAGATAAGCTCGCCTTTTGTGCATTTTTAACTTCTCGTGTATTTTGTTTATTTTAGTTTTTGTGTGCAATAAAGTGTTAAATAAATAAATGCGGTCGAAATGAGAGCGCTACGGAAAATCTGTGGTGTAACGCTCGCTGATCGCATTCATAACAGTGAAATTCGAGAAAGAATGGAATTGAAAGAAAGTGTTGATGTTTAAATGAGAAAAGGCATACTCCGCTGGTTCAGTCATGTAGAAAGAATGACAGATTAAAGATTGACAAAACATATATACAATGCGAATGTGGTTGGATGTAGGTACCCGGGGAGATTAAGGTTGACATTCCACGATCAGATCGCTCGGATCGATGGTTATGTCAAGAGTCTCCGAATCCAGTGTGTTTGTATGAAAAGGGTACTGAATGTGAAGGAAGCCATTCAGGTTTGTCAGGATCGTCGTCGTTCACGGCTAAACCGCTGATGCAATTTTAATAAAATTTGAAATAAGTATAGTTTAAGGCACGAGTTCAAGTATAGGCTGCCTTTTAAAAAACCCTCAAGGGTTTTGTAATAGGGGAATGAATGTTTAGTCTATTCAATGCCGGCGAAGTCACGGGTAAACGGCTAGTCTTTGAAATTTTCTCTAAAGTTTATTAGAGAAAACATTTAGCGGTATTGTAGTTAATACATATAAACAATAACCTGGTACCCACATGATTTTGTTTTAAAAAATAAAAAACATACCCATTATAGCGTTATAAATATGCAATTGAGTACATAGTTCTCTTTTTAACATACTTTTTTATACACCAGTTTGTCAAACTCCAAAGAAAGCAAATTTATTTCTTATCAGGGGGCTGATTACATATCGCAGTTGCGAACTAAAATGGAAAAGTGTACATCAAATCGCTGTCAAATGACGTGTTTTATATTTGCTATCTCCAGTGATCAACAGAAATACAATAGAGATAGCAAGCACAAATGATGTCATTTGATGTACACTTATCCGTTTTGAGTTGGCAACTGAGTTACTTAATCAGCATCCAGATAGGTGAACTAAAATTAATAGTTATTAACAAGACCAAGAACCCAAGCCTTGTCGGCCACTGTTGATTTCTTGTATCGATATGTACCTATGTATTTTTTATTTATATTTTATTTTCATTTTTATGATATTGGAAGGCAAACAAGCAAACGAATTTCCTGATGGTAAGAAATTCACGCCGCCTAGAAACGCCAAAGGTGGTAATGGTGCGTTTCCAACCTTAGGCCTGGATGTTAAGCCTCGGGCAAAAGTAAGTTTACAGGCTACTTTACCCTCCGAACCGGAACACGTCAACGGCAAGCGCTTACATTAAGGCGGCAGTAATAGTTAAGACGGTAGTACCAATCAGGGCGAGTCGCTGCGAAACTCTTAACCACCGAGTGAGATGTCACTGATTTAGTGAGGGTAGTGCTCGCCTTTTACGAGCTGCCTGGCACAGGAAGACAGATGGTCTATTCTGCGAAGGAAATAAAACCCCCGACAATGAGGCGGTCATGAAGCGAACTCGTAAACGCAACCTCTCGT
>NJDC01003921.1:39794-57745 GCA_002245475.1 Calephelis virginiensis
CGGGGAAAATTTCCAATCCCGACCAACAATTTTTTTAAGTAGAAAATTGGAAAAATCCAATTTTCTTTATGTTGGCTGACCTGTAATTCGAACCCAGGACCTCATGCAGTCAAGTCCAACACCCGGACCGCTAGACCACAGAGGTGATACATATATATTTATTAAAATGTTTAGTAGGTAAATAAATAATTTGCATATGGTAGCCTGGTAAGAAATATATTTTATTAAACTCTACCTTATACTTATACTGTGTGCTGTTTGACCTTAAATCCCCAAGTTACTTAAAAGATACCATTTGTTCAAGTATGATGTTCTGGTCAAAAACTGAACTGAACTGATGTTTATATATTCTACCCCGACAAAAAGGTTGTCTGGTAGAGACCGCTTTGTTTGGCGATAAGACCGCCTTTTGTGAGTACACAAAAGGCGGTCTTATCGTAGGCGGTAGTAATAAACTATAATGATATGCTCTTGTTAATACTCCATCATCATCTCATCATCTCAAGCTTTCTTCAACCGCCTTGGTGTAGGCCTCCTTCAACTTTCTCCATTTTTTCCTATCTTGGGCTGTCTGAAGCCAATTTTTGCCCACTATTCTTTTGATGTCGTCTATCCATTGCATCTGGGGTCTTTCTACGGGTCTTTTGTATCCCCACGGTATCCACTCCAATAGTCTGCACCACGAGTCTGGCTTCCGTTAATACTTAACTGTATCATTTTGTAATAAGTTTAATTATGCACAATAAAGAGTTCATTCATTCATTCATTTTTGCTTTACCTTAATAATTAACTATAAAATGTTTTTGTAAAAGTAATTGAATTTTGAAAATGACTTTCTTTAAAAAATAAAAGTTTTTTAAAAAGTACTTACGGTTCACAAAGCAACTGTCATCAAATCATGTCATAAATGCAATCATTCCTTTTCAATAAATACAAGTACGTATTTATTACATTTTTTATTTTATATGTATTTATTACATTTATTATTACGGTATTGAGATCAAGTAAAATAGCGCGGACTAATGCACGTTTGCAAATGTCTTTTTACAGTAAAATGAAATTTACCTACTCTTATATAAGAGAGTCGATCGATTTTAATACAAATAAACGATTGACTTCTTATCTTATCTGGTAGGTATTTAATTTATGCAAATCATTATCAAAATTAGCTAAATTTTAGCAACAGAAACACAGGTTTCATAAAAAATATTTCGTGTGTTTAAATAGCAATAATACCAATAAAATGAGTGTTTTTGTCAAAAATTAAGTAGATTTTAATATGTAAAGTACAAGCTGTATTGGTATTGCATATACAACTACTGTCTTCTTAATAGACAAAGACTAAATTAAGATTATTATTGATATGTATGTATCACAGTGTAATAAAGACTATAATGTCAGTTTACACTTTGGAGTACTTAAGTCGTTGCTTATTAATAAGACGGCTAGTGTTTTTAACATCAACATTTTACTATTAACGCAAAAAAATAACGAAAACTACTTATAATTCTAATCCATTGGTTTACAGAAAAATATGAACTATGTAAGAGCTTATATAAGTGTAATAGCATGCTTAATGTTATTGTTTTACTGAATATCGGAATATCGGATGTACGAATTTTAAATTATCTGTCTTTCTACCAGAAGACTCGTTTAAGGCGCATAAAGAATAAATGGGTCATTACCAACCAGTCCACTGCTGTTAGGGTGTCTTACTAAAGCTAGTCTGGATTGGGACAACCGACTTAACTATTCCTGTCACCATAATGACTATAAAACTAGAGTAGTCGGTAGACTTGCACGATTTTCACAAGACCTTGACCACAAGAAGACAAAAGACACACCTAGAAAATTTATTCTATCTACTGCAGGCTGCGGTTATCACTCACGACCAGAAGAGATGTGTGCTTGTTTTCTATCTTAACATAAAAAAGACATTTGCATTTTTTAGTTTCAGTCTCATTATCATAAAAAGGCATTTTTTATATGTAGATATAAGTTGAATAAATTAAATTCACAAAAAAAACTTGAAAGGAAGAAATAACATTAAACATAAAATGATGAGAAATAAACAGCACTTTTATATACTCACAAATTTCCCCTTTCGTTTGTTAGCAATAGTTATCTTTACTACCCCTACACACTTGTATGATTGACTGACAAGTAAACATATAGAAAAAACAATTAATTTACTGGTTTCTTTAAAATGATTCATTAATTTACTACTGAAGTTGGGTAGCTCACTCTACGCCACGTTCATCAATTTGTTCTTTTTAATTGAAGTCGTAATCAAAAATCTTAATTAAGCACAAATATAACCCATTCTTGTTGCTATCACGTTTTTGTATCAGAAAATGCCGCCCATCATCTTCATATTTTTTTATTGATTATTACTTATTAGTTGTTTCTATTTTTTTTTAAATATATTTTTTTATGTAAGAGTTTTGGTTGATGATGTAGTGCTGGAACAAGTGAATGAAATTGTATATCTTGGTTGTGCTTTTAGCAGGGATGGAAGGTACACCGCGGATGTAGAGAGGAGAGTGAGTGCAGGGAATAGTGTGAATGGAGCGTTGGGTAAGCTATTCCAAAGCGAGGTTTTGAGTCAAAAAGCTAGACTCGCTTTGCATAATTCTGTCCTTATACCAACGTTATTGTTTGGAATCGAGAGTTTGGTATGTCAGAAAGAGCATGAAAGTAGGATAAATGCGGTCGAAATGAGAGCACTACGGAAAATCTGTGGCGTAACGCTCGCTGACCCCATTCGTAACAGTTAGATTCGAGAAAGAGTGGGATTGAAAGAAAGTGTTGGTGTTAAAATGCGAAATGCTCCGCTGGTTCGGTCATGTTGAAAGAATGACAGATGAAAGATTGACAAAACAGATATACAATGCGAATGTGAATGGATGTAGGTACCCGGGGAGACCAAAGCTGACATTTCACGATCAGATCAATCGGATATTATCCGAGGGTGGTGTCAAGAGTCTCCGAAACCGGTGTGTTTATATGAAAAGAGTTATGAATGTGAAGGAAGCCAGACTGGTTTGTCAGGATCGTGAGGTCTGGCACTCGATACTCTCTGTCTACCCCGTAAGGGACTTGGCGTGAAGATATGTATGTATGTATGTATGTATTTTTAGTAACAGTAAATATTATTCGATTGTCCACATCATTACGTTATTATAACTTACGAGGCATGTGAAACAGACTGTTTTCCTTGCGGAAAGATAGATAGATAAATTACATACAACTTGCTTGCAACAAAAATTGCGTTAATATTTATTGCAACTTGTGATAATAATTGGAGCTGACTTTATGTGCCAAATTTATCAGCTTCATCGTATCTAGTTAGGTACTGATTAAAAATAAGGTAGTTATTTGAGCTTATATCCCTACATTTAAAAAAAACTTTTATTTATGGTCATCTATTCAAACTGTACATAAAGATAAAATCGAATTTAACAAAGCTTGAGGCTTGAGTTTTAAAAAAAATAAAAGTTTAAAAAAAATAGTATTTATACTTACACTTATTTCAAAGAGTTATTAATTAACAAGTCGCAGGACGTTGTTTCAACTATTCCTCTCATTTATTGTAAGAAAATGATCGCAAGATCCAAGGTCGCCGGACATCCTTAATATACTTTAATAGTATAAGAAAGTAAAAAAAAATCAAGCGGCTTAGTCAGACATAGAGATTTAAACATTAAAATCAATTTGTTTTAGTTTCAACCAAACACGTTTAGTTCAGTTTAGTTTAGACAAACTTTAGTTATGAAGTAACAAAAACTTCTGTTCCTAGGTAACATATCATAATTATTTCTTATGTAGGTACATAGTGCTGCATGTTACTTGTTTTGGTTTTTTTTGACAAAAGTTTTTAATTAGAAAAAGTGAACAAAGCTAGAAAAGCACTCTTTAAATATTAACTTATTAAAAACAAATGAGATTTAATAATTGTCTCACAGGAAATAGCTGATATCAAAGTCGCCGCTCCGGTGACAAGGCAATTAGTTTATCTCTTGTAAGTTTCCAATCAACTCTCGAATTAAAATTTTAGTGGTCATAAAAAAATATTGAAATTTTGGAGTCTATTTTTATTTCAAGAATTTCACTCATACTTCTTACAGATAAGTAAACTTAATCAAGTTTTCCTCTAAATCTTTTTTCTTTACTTAACTAAATTTGACGAATAAAAATAAATTAGTTTATCTATTCCAGACTTTAGTCATAAACAGATAAATATTTATTTAAGAATTTATTTTTGCGATATTATAATGTCGATCTATGTGCATATTGAACCGTATGAATAAAACCGTGAGAAATATAATAGAACTTAATACTACATTAGAAATTCTTAATCAATAAATTAAGAAACGAGCCGTAAAGTGTACTTTTACTGTCTACATCATAAAGATCACATGATGTCCCATCGCTTACCTGCAGACCACCGAGAGAGGATCTCAGGGAAATTCGCTGAGACGTTACAATTTAATTAAGGGCGAACCTCTAATTAATGTTTCCTTTGCCGCTCAGTCTGCGGCACTTTTTACATACGATTAACTATTTGTTTGTTGTGATTTAATGACAAATCATTTGGAAATAGCTTCATTAATTAACGAAGAATTTAATAAAGTGAAAAAATTACTCACTACAAAGTAAATATAACAATATCGTACGACCAAGCGAGTAGATTCCTCGCATGAGATATTTCTTCAAGCATTCATTCAAAGTAAGGAATAAATGATCGAAATTTTATCAACAAAAAGATCTCCAGAGCCACCGGGTAAGTGATGTCTTAATAATGACATGAAGTAAAATATCACGAGATAAATCTCGACGCATATACAAAACCCAAGTTGACGACAAAGGAACACTGGCCCAAGTATTTTGTCACTGTTTAAACTGATCCAATCGGTTATTTGACCTGCAGTATTCTTAGGCGCATAAAAACTATAGATCGACGTTTCAAAGGGTTGAACTACATTTTTATTAAAGGCATGCATTTATCTAAAACTGATAAAAAATCTAATATGGATTGTAGGTTTACCTTTTTGATTTCGACTATTTTTAAACTATTAATGTCACGAAAGGCTTTAATTAAGTAACGTAAATGACCACAAGTCACGTAAATATTGCTACTACGAAGTAAAAATAATAGTCCTCATAGAAACCCATAATACCTTAAGTAAGTCATTAAACCAATTGCTTTCATAAAAAGGGGTTTGTTTGTTAAATCAATCATGTCGTTACTTTAATTGAGCTTATTGTAACATCTGCTACCTGATTAAATTATGTGTTATATATACATACATACCGACATTTGTAAAATTTTACGTTTTTTCAAATAAGTACATGTAGTTAGGTATATGATTATTTTCAATAAACATGATTTAATAAAATATTATAAATAAATTTCTCATAATTTGTCTGAGTATCTTGACGCCCGAGTCCGCGAAGATCTATAAAGAAGTGCAGCCAGGGTACACACCATTTATTCGAAGCTATTTAGACCCACAATGGCTTATTAGGTGGCAAACCTTTTTCAATATTTTTTTCAGAACATGAATTTTCTATGAAAGCTATATTTACCAGTTGAGAGAGTCATTTACACAATCGATGACAATGTTACGGCCTTTAGTACTTAAAACTTAATTTAAAACATTCGTGACTAAGAAGATGTAATATTTCATCGTTGGTGTCAATTCATTGCGAAAATCTTGTGTTCTGCCACCCAACGAGTGAAAGAATTGAATAAAATATCAATTGGAACTGGCACTGTTTGGATGAAAAAAATTACCTTTACTTACTTCTCAATTTGCTAAGTGAATTCGTATATTGGCGTATGTCATTTACTGTTTTTGTATTGATGGCGGTTTGGGAGGTATAATAACAAACGAAACAACCAAAAACATCTTTACGTTTTTAGATTACGATCCAGCTCCTTTATATAACCTAATATTTAGCTCTTAAAAGTGTTCCAACTTCAATTTATCTCTTGATTTAATGTGTCGTTGCTGTCTGTTGCTTCAGAGTTTATATCAACGTAGTTTCAAACTAGATTAATAAAAAGTGTAAAATACTTACAGAAACCTACAACGGGTTTTCATTCGTAATAGATCTAGAATTTTATAAATACTTTGTCTGACTAAAACTGCAAAAAACTTCGATTTTAATGAATTATTCAAGTTTTGTGTACTTAGATGACGTTATTCATAATCATCATCAGATCATTGGTGGCAATGGGACCACCGCAGAGATACGTTCTTTCAAATAAAAAAAATATTTTTGAAATCTGTGTACAAATTACGGAGAAATCGAGTAATATACTTACATACCAAACTGTAACATGTAACCTCGTCCTTTTTTTAAAGTTTATTAAAAATCTCTATAAATTTTAAAGAAAGAAAAGGTTTCGCCCCAGACAGGATTTGAACCTGTAACCTTTCGTCTCAAGCCGACGAATGCTCTAACCAATTGAGCTACTGAGGATTCAAGTCCCGTTGCGAAATTTTTAATTCCTTTCTAACCCGTTAACGCGGGTAGTTATGTCCTATAGTTACACAATTCTGAGTACCTACCAAATGAGTTCATCATTACAGATGAAATTCACATTTTAGAATGGCCATTCGTTTGTCGCAACGTATTTTTATTTTAGCACTTGCCCTGTGCTTGGGATAAATTTCTATAAATTTTAAAGAAAGAAAAAATTTCGCCCCGGACAGGATTTGAACCTGTAACCTTTCGTCTCAAGCATTTTATTAAAAATACTTGAAAATGACTGCGTTAAGAAGTAACTAGTGTTTAACGAATTTCAAAAAAAGAAAGAAAGAAGAAGAAGAAGCTACATCTACAAATGGTCATCTGGGATTATCACACTATCTGTATTAAGGTATAAACAGCTGATGTTTTCTTAATTCTATAACCAGCATAAGAATGATCTTAGTTCATTAAAGCCCTAGTCATAATAAATATTTCAGCGATATACAGTAAAAAAAATATAAATTGAAACAATTACTAAAACTTTTTATTAGTGAGGAGCACAGTACTTCAACCACTAATGTAAACTGTACATTTTTATAAATA
The DNA here is from genome assembly GCA_002245475.1 of Calephelis virginiensis. NCBI lineage: Eukaryota > Metazoa > Arthropoda > Insecta > Lepidoptera > Riodinidae > Calephelis > Calephelis virginiensis. The sequence goes on from NJDC01003921.1 coordinate 46,878, forward strand.
AATAAATTATTATTATTATTATTATTATTAGTTACAAAATTACAAAACCTGAATAATGGCATAACGTTATAACAATGAAATATTAATCTTGATCAATTAATGTAGGGTCACAGCTGGGAGCCAACTATAAGTGATGCATAAATCGCGCGTCCCTCAATCAGTTGCCTTTGGGTATAAAAACAATCTAGTCATATAATACCCTTTAATATCCGCAAATCAGCGGGATACAGTCTCTTTGGTTTTCTAATGTTAAAGAAGATTCAGATTTATTAATTATTTCTTAGAAATGATCGCTTTAAGTACCGTTAAAACTTGTATTAGTAATGAAAGGCAATCATTAAAAATAGGTTATGTAGTTTGCCACAATTTTGTTTATACCTTTAAGTCAAAAGTTTGACAATGTTGTTGAAGTCTCTTTAGACCATCTTGTCCTGTTTTTCTGAGCCTATTCACCATTTTTAGGTGCGATAGGATAGTACGCAAGCAAACGTCTTGCCTGATGGTAAGGTACCCTTTTATTAAGTATGGAATTTTCAAACTCAAATAATGGTAAGCGCACTTGCTAAGCGATCCGGTAATTTCATTTTCACTTTATTATTTATTGAAAATTGTTGTTTTAAAATGATTATTAAAAAAAGGTAAATCTACTAACAAAAATCGTCTGCATTGAACCTTACTCTTGAAATACCCCTTTATTAAGTGTGTAATTTTTGTACTCAAATAATGGTAAACGCACTTGCTAAGCGATCCGGTAATTTCATCTACACTTTATTATTTATTGAAATTTGTTGTAATAAAATGTTTATTAAAAAAAGGTAAATCTGCTGACAAAGATCGTCTGCATTAAAATTTACTCTTAAAATACCCCTTTAATAAGTATTGAATTTTTATACTCAAATAATGATAAGCGCACATGCTAAGCGATCCGGTAATTTCATTTACACTATATGGTTTATTGAAATTTGTTATAATAAAATGTTTATTAAAAAAAGGTAAATCTACTGACAAAGATCGTCTGCATTGAACCTTACACTTAAAATACCCCTTTATTAAGTGTGGAATTTTTGTACTCAAATAATGGTAAGCGCACTTGCTAACCGATCCGGTAATTTCATTTACACTTTATTATTTATTGAAATTTGTTATAATTAAATGTTTATTAAAAAAAGGTAAATCTGCTGACAAAGATCGTCTGCATTGAGCCTTACTCTTAAAATACTCCTTTATTAAGTGTGGAATTTTCAAACTCAAATAATGGTAAGCGCACTTGCTAAGCGATCCGGTAATTTCATTTACACTTTATTATTTATTGAAATTTGTTGTAATAAAATGTTTATTAAAAAAAAGGTAAATCTGCTGACAAAGATCGTCTGCATTAAAATTTACTCTTAAAATACCCCTTTAATAAGTATTGAATTTTTATACTCAAATGATGGTAAGCGCACTTGCAAAGCGATCTGGTAATTTCATTTACACTATATGGTTTATTGAAATTTGTTATAATAAAATGTTTATTCAAAAAAAACGTAAATCTGCTGACAAAGATCGTCTGTATTGAACCTTACTCTTAAAATACTCCTTTATTAAGTGTGGAATTTTTATACTCAAATAATGGTAAGCGCACTTGCTAAGCGATCCCGTAATTTCATTTTCACTTTATTATTTATTGAAGTTTGTTGTAATGAAATGTTTATTAAAAAAAGGTAAATCTGCTGACAAAGATCGTCTGCATTGAACCTTACTCTTGAAATACCCCTTTATTAAGTGTGTAATTTTTGGACTCAAATAATGGTAAGCGCACTTGCTAAGCGATCCGGTAATTTCATTTACACTTTATTATTTATTGAAATTTGTTGTTATAAAATGTTTATTAAAAAAAAGTAAATCTACTGAGAAAGATCGTCTGCATTGAGCCTTACTCTTAGAATACTCCTTTATTAAGTGTGGAATTTTCAAACTCAAATAATGGTAAGCGCACTTGCAAAGCGATCTGGTAATTTCATTTACACTATATGGTTTATTGAAATTTGTTATAATAAAATGTTTATTTAAAAAAAACGTAAATCTGCTGACAAAGATCGTCTGTATTGAACCTTACTCTTAAAATACTCCTTTATTAAGTGTGGAATTTTTATACTCAAATAATGGTAAGCGCACTTGCTAAGCGATCCGGTAATTTCATTGCCACTTTATTAAGTTACTGCATTAAATGTCTCGACTCTGCTGAAAAAAGAACATTTGTAATCTTGTTTAAGTGCACATCTCAAGTTGTACATGAACGAATAAAACGTTTAATATTATGAGTTAAGACGATATTTTATTAAGTTATTTTGTTGAATTACTTAATTTTGTAAGATTACTTACTGTACGAGTCTGGGCATAGGTCATGTTGTTTATTGTGATTATGTACCTAATAATACTATAGTAACAAATGCAATTCATTTTTCCCCAATGTGGGGACCCACATTGGGGAAAAATGAATTGCATTTGAAAATGAATGAATGGGGAGAAATGAATTGCTTCTTTGCTTTGTTTGTAAAAGGCGAGCACAGGTTTACCGTCACTAACACCGTGACATCTGACTAGGTGGTTTTGCAGCGACTCCCCAGATTGGTATCATGCCTTACCTATTCTTGGCACCACAACGTCAACGCTTGCTGTTGACGTGTCTCGGCTCCGAGGGTGAAACTTACTTCTGCTCGAGGCCTAACATCCCGGCCTAAGGCTGGCCACGCACCATTACCAACTTTGGCGTCTAGGCGCCGTAAATTTCTTACCATTAAGAAATCCGTCTGCTTGTGTGCCTTCCAATATCATAAAAAACGTAAATATATGTTTTTAAAGTTTTTGTAATAGCGTCACTAGTGGGAGAGTGCTACAACTTGCAATCGGGTAGAGGTGCACTACCTTACATATTTCTGCCGTCATAGTGGCAATGTCATGTTCCAGTCCGGGGAGCAGGGTGGAGAGACTTGCAACATTGGCCTAACACCTTGGCCATAATACAGCGACGCACGGTTATTTCTTACCGTCATAACAGCCATGCAGGATTTTCTTGACAACTAATGACAAATACTTAGTAGCAAAATACTTATCAAAATGACATTAAACTCAAAAATCTGTTATTTATCAACTTACATTGATGCTGTTTCGCAGATTTATTCTTTATTAAAATACTAGCAGTTTCACGCAGCTTCGCCTGCGTAACTTGGCTTCTACTGCATCGATTTTGATGAAACAAAGCCTGTGTCACTCAGGGATAATGTAGCATTCTAAAGGTGAAAAATTTTTGAAATCAGTCAAGTAGTTTCGGAGTCTATTCATTTCAAACAAACAAACAAAAAATCAAACCCTTCCTCTTTATAATATTAGTATAGACAACTAAATTATTTATTACGATGATTGAGTTTCTAGGTTTTTAAGCATTAAGTCATGAGAAGTGTAACAAAAACGAAATTCTACTGTTTTCTGAACGTTAAAACAATATCTTTGTTTTAAACAAGTAGAAATTACAAACTATTTAATCTAAATTTCACATTTTTTGGCAGAAGATAAAATATACCAAAAGCCAAGCCGAGATCGACTTTTCATTCCGAAAGACCCTTGCTTTTTTACGTATATAACTTTTGTAAAACAATTTACTATGTTATATTAAAACTAGTTGTGTTTTGCTACCCGTAAATTCAATATTTCATTATCAGCTCTAACAAAAATAAGTTTGAAACTACATACCTACATATGCGTAAACTAGCTGCTACCTGCGGCTTCGCCCGCGTTTTCACAGAAACCCGGTGTGCGATCGGGATTTAAAATAGCCTATATGTTAATCCAGGTCACAATCTATCTGTCTTCCAAATTTCAGACAAATCCGTTCAGCCATTCGAGCGTGAAAGAGTAACAAACATCCATACATCCATACTTACAAACTTTCGCATTTATAATATTAATAGGATAAACTTTTGATTTATGACATTAGTTACACCCATTCTAAACCGGCTATTAAAAATTTTGGGATTATTCAAGTCACTCGACCGGCGCTACCTCAACAGTAAATTAGTCTGGATTGCAAGCCGGCGAGGATTTAGGTCAGGAAGATTAAGTCATTCCCTTCTCCCAAAAGATTGTCATAAATTGTCGATCGTTTTATCACGCGTAAGTATTTTAACCTGTAACTGTAACGGCAATTAAGTTCGTACAAAGAATTAATAAAACCATTAATTAATACCCCATTAAAAAAGCAATCAAATCTTGCGATAGCATTGAAGTGTATCTGCAAATGTCAGCTTAAGTATGAGTCTGTGTGTGGCGTAAAACAAAAAATATTGAAAATGAGAAATGATAACTGAAAAGGAAATCGTATTAATTGAACTTCCATTTAACCAGCAAATTCATAACGACTTAATTTCATCTGAATATCCAGGTTTCGGAATTATGAAGGACAATATTTTGATTTCATTAAGGTCAATAACATTACGTAAAAGTTTTTCGATTTTTTATATCACAGAGTACTATTAGATCAGTATTTATTCCAAAAAAAGCGAACAGCATCCAGCGGCTTAATGCCAGTTTCTTAATAAGTCATAAGTCAAATTTGGATAAGCACTGTGCCTTCTTTCCGTGCATTTTTATAGTTTTGATCACAATTAATAATTTGTTGAAGTTTAATGGCACTCGATACTCTCTGCCTACCCCGTAAGGGACTTGGCGTGAAGATATATATGTATGTATTTGTAATTATTCAGCTGATATCTTGGCATCATACTATTTTGATATGATGAGGCTTAAAAAATCTCTTATATTTTCTTGAACTTTCTTTGATGTTTTATGATTTTATGGTCGTAATAATTACAGACCTACGCAAAAACTTATATATATTTTCAGCATTAATCAATTAACTGTAACAATTAAAAATAGAAATATAGTTTTTATATTGCACTGGATGTTACCGTTCTTATCTCAATATATATAAAGTCAATAAAACTAATTAGTATTTTAACGTTTTACGACGTTGTAAATACATAAAAGTATTTCCGTAGAGTTCACATGAGCTTTAGCGTTTGTTTTTGCTATGGGAGAGACCAGTGGGGTTTATGATGTATGAACATATGAATGGTACCTAGTAATTATTTATAACGCTATATTATTGACTAGGAGTAGTATTTATTTTTGGACGTTTTACAGGACACCTGTAGCAGTTTCGAATTATATTAAAATAATGAGTTACAAATATAACCATACCGTGGATATAGGTTACTGTTTTTCCTCTGTTACGGGTTTAAAGTAAAAAAAATCAAAGTATTCCTTAATTTAGGCGCAGGAAAAACTGCAAATATCGACTTTGATTTCAAAATTGTTATCTAAATACATAAAAACTGAGCATTTTCCATGATTTCCCTGGGATCCCAAAAAAGGGTCCAGGCTCGGAAGTACGTTTTTTTAAAAATAGGAATTTTCAAAATCAGTTAAAAAAAAAATTAAATCAACTCTCATACAAATAATATCAACAGGTTTCCACTCCAAGAGTACCAGCACTAGTGAAAACTTGAATGTTAACGTTGTGTTTTTTTGATATTTTGGAATAGTTAGGAAATAATTTTACAAAATTATCAGTAGGAAAAAAAACTGGTAACATTTACAATATTCGTTTATTTGATTGTGTTTTCGAACCAAAAAAAAATATTATCATATTGGAAGGCAAACAAACAGACGGATTTTCTGATAGTAAGAAATTCACGCTGCTTAGAGACACCAACGGTGGTAATGGTGCGTTGCCAACCTAAGCCGGGATTTGCATCGAGCAAAAGTAAGTTTACCGGCTACCTCATCCGGACGAGTCTCTGCGAAACTCTACAACCTAGTCAGATGTCATAGTTTTAGTGACGGAAGGCTATGCTCGCCTTTTACGGGCTGCCTGGAAAGTAGATGATCTATTCTGCAAAGGATTCTGCCCAGACCAACACATCACAGTCCGAAATGCGGCGACAAAATTCAGTGGTTTTACTCTCCCGCCGTCTTACGAATTTGCAATCAGATTACGTGTCCTGACGCGAGTAATATTACTGTTTTCGAGGTCGGTGATATATATGTATATTACACTTCTACTACTATTATATTACACTTCGCTATTTATTATTAACGCACAATAATCGAGCACGCCCTGCGCAATCAAGTTATTTAAACCCTATATTAGTCTCTTAATTGATCAGGTGACATTTATTTTATTGCAGATAATAACCACTTGCTAAATTTGATTGCGATAGGTTCAGATGTGTTCAAATATTCTACAAAACGCATCCAAACATTAAATTTATTTTTTTACTATATTAGCAGTAATAATCATGTTCAACTTCATTTCTTAAAGGTATTTATGAAGGCAAAGTAGTAAAATAATCTTGTTGCAGTAGTGAAATAATATTGGTTAAGTTCAGTACCCTAATCAAAAGTTATTGTTTCTGACCAATTTGTGAGGAAACAATTGGAGAAGCTACGTGATCATTTAAGTCTTTTGTGTTTGTGAAATTGGTATCATTTGCAGTGATTGAAGCAATTAAGCTTCGCCACAATTAGCAGAAATATTTATTGCAGTGACATGAAAAACAAATGATATATAAAGAGTTCATGTAATTATTATGTTTAAAAGAAATAGAGAAAGATAGTTATTGTGATACATATAATATATAGTATCATATTATAATGTACAAGATAAATTTAGTAATAGACATTTTTTTTTATATTCGCGGAAATTCGGGAAGATTATTTCCCCAAATTTAGACAAAAAAAACGCGATCGGCAGACAACATTTACTATATTAATATTTAAATCCTATTTTTTTAGATTTAGGTCCGTTACGAAGGTGTCCTTCGGGTAAATTATTATACAAAATAACTTTCTTTCACTTAATTTTAATAACCATTCATTTACAATACTTTAACAATAATAATAACAATAGTATTTTGTTCCACAAAGACCGAAGGGATACCTTTGAAGCGTCTATTTAATAAAAAAATCTGCCACCGGAACGGAATATATGTAATATTATTCCATTAAACATGTCAAATAAACCGATATATTTCCCTAAAATACTTTTCTTTTAACGTCAGTATTTCAAATAAAATTTCAAATTTGTTAATCTTTAATATGTTAAAAAGTAATTACGATACACTATCAATTGATCTTCCAATCAGTCCTCAATTGGCTGGTAACAAGTAATATGTAGCATTTTGATAAGCACGTGTTGCTTTAACCTGTTACAATAATGTCACTTATGCACAACGGTATTTCTATTACGGGTTTCGAATTTGATATTTTGTATTTCCTCCATCAGTACCGGTTTCTCCTTGCGACACATTTACGAAATCAAATCTATTTCCACACGATAATATGTTTGTTTTGTGTGTTATGTTTCTATTTATTGAACTGATGTCAACTTGTATATTTTTCTCAAATAGCTATTAATTTAATATAAATGTTACAGTCAAATGCCTACTTGATATAAATAATCTCTTAGGACATAACTTACTACCAAATATACTCGTACTATTGATGACATTATATTACTTTGAAGATTTCATTTTCAGACGTAGGAGTTTTAGGTAAGAAGTAGTGTTGGCAAGGAAGGAGAAGATACAAATATGTACAAGGAATAATGTCTGTGCAGAAGTTCTGGGTAGAGACCTAAGTTCCACGACGAGACATCCCTTGATCAAATTGCTCGGGTTTTATCCGAGAGTATAAATAAATAAACATAAATACTCGTGGACAAGATACACATATTGAATCTACCCCAAAGTAAGCAAATTATATGCTTGTGTCATAAGTGTCAACGATTCGAATACACAGAAATACTGAAATAGATATGTACCAGAATAAATTTAATTAACACTCAGACCTGGAAATGCAGATATCTAAATGTTCACCACACAAACGCCTGGCACCGTCAGAAATCTAACCCGAGCCTCGCGGTGGTTTTAAATTTGATCGCTTTTTTTTATTTGTGACATTTAACTATGTATATGTAACTTCAATTTTAATGTGACAGCTATACTAGTAGTATTTTACTGACCTAACTTTCCACGATCCGCACGATAGCTTTTAGAGGACTTTCGAGAGACAACGATTCAATTAGCGAAAGGCCACTTGTAACGTTTTGTAATATCCAACACCAACGACGAATGGGTTTCATACGCTCGCGGAACCGTAGGTACGCCCGCGCCGGTGCAAGCAAGCTAGTTTGCCATCGTTTGTATGTAATACCTAGCTATGGGTAATTAGTTGAGCGGAAGCTTTATTTCTTGAAAGTTGTGCTTATTTATCAATTATAAAGCAAATTCGTACTACTTGCAAAACTAACTGTTACCGCTACATGCCTAAAATATATCAAATTTAAGAAAAATCTGCTAATTTAATTTTACAATGTTTATTTGTACTTATTGTGAATTTGTTAATAAATTTTAAGATTGGATTTAAAGATTGTTTAATTTTTTTACTCAAGAAGCTCGTTAAAATTTAAATTAATGTTACTCATCTACGATATTTAATTATAAATGGAAGTATTACAACATATTTATAAAGATAAACATACTTAGGTTCGCTTTTCGATGATAACAGGTTCGAATCCTGTCTGGTGCGAATTTTTTTCTTTCTTTTAAATTTATAGAAATTTAACCCAAGCACAGGGCAAGAGCTAAAATAAAAATACCTTGTTACATATTATATCCTTTGTTAAATCAAAAGTTTGGTAAAACTACAAGAAATAGATAAATGTATAGAATGCCATAAGCGTAAGACTGTTAAATGTTTATTTATGCAATAAAAGATAACAACATTAATAAAAATTAAGTATTTTCAAATTAGAAAAGTACCCAATAAATCTCAGACACAATGACTTTTAAAAATAAATTATTTATTTAAGTGAATTTAAACAAGTCTGGATGGTAATAATTTAATATCGTCTATCTAATATTTATTGTACCGTGTGGTCCAGTACTAATCATATAATGCGATTTATGATTGAATATCTTATTGATCCAAACAAGAGTTTATGTGTGCGAGAGGTCAATGAACAAGCATACGGCTCTCCCGATTCGACAGTGGCCTATAGGCACCATAGACGTTACAGGTGCGTTACTGTGACCGGGCTGTTATAGATATTGTGGAAGTCTACCAGCTATCCTAACCTATGGACTGGAATATGATATTGTCAATATATCATTAGGAACAGGTAAGGTTGTGGATTCCTATCCAGCAAGTTGCTGCACAGCACTTCTCCACCAGTGGTCCACTTGGTAATGACCTATTTGTATCTATACTTAATTTTTACGAGCTGCATATTGCCCGATGGTATATTTTACACAAGTAACCTGGACCGACACTGGCGAAACATTGTGTCGTTGATTACTTATTGGTCAAATTGATTATGGGATAAAAATTGTTAAGTACGTGTATGTTTATTGACTCGCTGCTTTAATTTTATTAATGACTATCTGTTTTGTCGAACTTCGTTCCACCCGTCCGTTTTGTATGGCAACATTTAAAATATTGTTTTTCCTAGTTTCTTTGCAGTTTTTTCCTTAATCTTATCTTTTAAGCCTTCTCTGGACTGAAACATAGAATTCAAAATCAAAATTAGACAAACAGGTTCAGCCGTTCTCGAGTCTTAGCAAAATATAGAATAAGATAGACACTTTGAATAGTCTGATTAAAATGATGCTACACGAAATCATCAGGGGCTGAGGACAATGAAAGTATTTGTTTTTACTTTTTTAGAGCTTCCGTCGCATGTGCTGTGTAAAACGCAAAAGTCAATATTACGTAAAATTCACGCGTGACGAAATTGTCCTTCTTAAATATGTAGTCAATTTTTAAAGTTGACTCATTAAAAACGTCATAGCGTGATGTCAAATTCTTTAAAATAATGTATTATTTGCGAATGTGTTTTTATAAACAAGATATTAATCCTTCCAATTAAAAACATTAATCAATACAAGTATTAAATTTTATATGAAATTGACCTTGATGTCATTTAACTTCAATTAATATCTTTGAATTTTTTTTTAATAATAATGGAAGTCAAACAAGCAGATGGATTTCCTGATGGTAAGAAATTCACGCCGCCTAGAGACACCAAAGGTGGTTATGGTGCGTTGACAACCTGAGGCCAGGATGTTATGTATGGGAATCGAGCAAAAGTAAGTTTACCGGCTACCAAGTACCCTCCGAACCCGAACACGTCAACGACACATTGGACGTTGTAGCGGCAGGAATAGGTAAGGCGGTGGTACCAATCCGGGCGATTCGCTGCGAAACTCTACCACCTAGTAGGATGTCACGGTGTTATTAGTGATGCTAAACTTATGTTCGCCTTTTACGAGGTGCCTGGCAGTAAGGCAGATGGTCTATTCTGCAAAGGAGCCCGGACCAACACGGGGACAACACAATGCAGCAAAACAATTAACAATGATAAAAAAAAATTGAACTTTTATAACAAATGCTAACAAGAATTCAGAAATATTCCCAAAAATGTAAATATAGTAATTTAGCTCAGTTAAGCAAAAACTTTTGTGACCTCCTTTTGCGAGAATTGCAGTATGCATTTTTCCAAACATGCTAACTTTGTCTCCTCTTACTTCTTCAAGGCTCTTTTTAGGTTTAACACTTAATACTTACGATTTTCAGAAAGTCATTTTATTAGAAAAGTCATTTCGGGGTTCAGTGCATTTTTTTTTAAACACGCTCTTTCAACAGTCGAACAAGTCTCTTGGTATCGTTCTAAATTCCTCTGGGTGGTCGAAATGATCAAATTTAGTTTTTAAAACACAAAGACTTGAGAACAACCTTCTTCTAATAGCGCAATATTTTTATCGTCTCTT
>NJDC01003922.1:8093-21327 GCA_002245475.1 Calephelis virginiensis
CATATTGCGTAACTGAGAGAGAAACAGGCTTTGAGTGAGGTTGAGATGACTATGATCTAACTGTAAAGGACAGCACAAAACGGCATATTTTTTGGAATAATATGTTTTAGGTATTAACCTGCCACCCCTGTCACAGCATAAGGGGGCGTCCATAAATTACGTGAGGTATTTTTTTTAATTTTTTGTCCCTCTCTGGTGAGATGTCGTGAGATTTTATTCATCCCACTCCCCCATCCTCCAATCTCACGTGAGATTTTTCAAAATGTGGATTGTGAAGTGGCGTGAAAGCAAAGGACGGACTTTAGTGTAAATTCAGATTAAATTGAGCTATTTGGTATAAAACAAATATGGTGGATTGACAGTCACTAGATGTTAACGTACGAATGTCATTATTTTCTTGCGAACGAATTAGTGAATGATCCTGATCGTATTAAGGTTACGCTTAAGATTATATCTTAAGAATGTTCTATTTGGATTGAATGGACCTAAATAGTATATTTTTTGTATCAATCAAAAAAATTGCGTGATATTTGTCAAGAACTCCCTCTCTCTAACGTAAGATTACATGAGATTTGGTTTGACCCACCTCCCTCCCTTAAACATCTCACGTAATTTATGGACGCCCCCTAATGTACATCATCTATGATATCTAGAGGCCACGATTGTCTGTTACCACAAGGAAAATTATTTGCTTGTTCGCTATATTATGACATATGAAAACTACGTTAACAGGTAGACCCCGTGTGTCATACGAAAACCCATGCGAGTTAGGTGTCCCAGCAACGGACTCCGACGGCACTGTAGTCTCTTGTGGTGCGGCGGGCGACTGTCCCAGTGGCCATGTTTGTTCGAGGGCCCGAAGATCAGGTGGCGCGGTATGTTGCCCGGACCCTGACTTTGGAGACAATTCAACTGACTCTGAAATTCTCGAGGTAAGAGTTAACTATGTTTCAGACGTCTTCAGAAACTCAGCAGATTTAGTTTACCTATTAGTCAGCCCTTTTTTTATACAAGGACCTTACGATCTGGTGGTAACTCTCTCTGTTTGGACCCTGTCTATGAAGCTAAATACACTAAATGGGATTTTATTAATTAAATAAATTACTATACCGGCCTTAAAGTTCTAGCTATTTTTTTATCATTAGAATATCATAACAAACAAATCATAATACGAAACTTGTATTTAAAAAAAAAGAGCCTCTGTGGTCTAGCGGTCCGGGTGTTGGACTTGACTGCATGAGGTCCCGGGTTCGAATCCCGGGTCGGCCAACACAAAGAAAATTGGATTTTTCCAATTTTCTAATTAAAAAAATTTTTTTTGTTGTCGGGAATGTTGGTCGGGATTGGAAATATGCCCAGTTGGCGATAGGCTTGCCACCTATCACATTGTGGGACTTAGTGTCTTCGGCTAGTCGTGGGTGCCTTGGTTGTACCTCTGCCTACCTCTTCGGGGATATGGGCGTGAAGATACTTGTATTTATTATTAGCTTAATATTTCATTGCGAACAATTTTAAAGTGTAATTAAATTTAACCCTATCTAACGTAAACTACCACCGTTTCCAAATCTAACCAGTTATTAGAAAAAATGGCAACAGTAACTCCTCAGCATACAAGTTTTTTTTCATTAATACCAATATTTCAGCTTTTCAGCAAAAAAATCGTTTGGTGTGTATGCTTCTTAACTGATTTATATAAAATTAATAGTAACTGAAAATAAAATTAATAGTAATAGTAACTGTATGAATATTCTGTTACAATTATTTTTATTCCCAACAGATAAACTTTGAATCGTGCGACGAGGAAGCGGAAGTTCTGTGCTCGCTGAACGGCACCGCGCGGTGTCCGGACGGCGAGTGTTCTGACGGTCTGGTGTGCTGCGGCACCGCAACGTGCGGACCCGTGTGCGCAGACCCTGCCAAACTACGATTACAAACAGACAGAGTGGATGATACTCCTACAAGTATGTACTAGTACAATACCAAGATTTTTTTGCCGTCGTGTATTTTTGACCGACTTTGAAAAAGGGTGGAAGTTATGTAGTGGACGACTATTTTTTTTATTAATCGATTTCTTCGATATTTCTAAACCGAATTCATTTTTTTTAATTGAAACGTCTAAGTGTTCCCTGGTCCCTGGTCTGATGATGGAATCTTTTTTTTTGAATGACTAACATGTTGCTACCCTCGCGGTTTTTACAACTTCACCGAGCTTTGTGGGCCGAGCAGAGTGCTTAGCCCGAGTTATTATTATTTAAATGCATTGGACTGTTACCTACAACGCCAGCAACAAGGGCAGTATTTCGGGAGACCGTATCTCGACTTAGTGCTGCGTTCTGGTTACTGGGTGGACTTGATGGAGGAATAGTGGCGGCTCGTAGCTCGGCGTTAGGCACCGGGCGCAAGAGAGGTCTTCGTCGCCGAGACCGGCGGCGACGGTGTAGTGTGATGTTATTGTGTTGTGAGTTAGTGTTCGGGTTGGGAGTTGGGAGTATAGCGTTTGCCGCGGTTATTGGGTCCGGAGGATCCGATAACACGTGGAGGGGTCTTCCATGGTTGGGGGGCGCGTTCGCGGCCGGTGTGTAGTCAACCGCGGGTGCTGACACCGGATTCGGGTGGGCAGCCGTTTTTTCAAAGTAACGTTCCGATAGTTCTTTGAAATGCTGCGCTATCGTGGGCGCGATGTAGGTCCACGTTGCGAACGTACCACGGAGCACCCTTGGCAGTTCGCATGAACCTATTCTGGACACTTGTAATTTTTTAAGATGGGACGGGAAGGTGTGAGCGAAGGCTACACTGCCGTAGGCTAATATGGGTCTAACAAATGTTTTGTAAAGTGTCACTTTGTTACGAAGTGACATTTTTCTATTTTTATTAATAAGATAGTAGAGACGGCTACGGTACGGTACGAATTTAGCCTTATTTGTGACGCGCGAAATATGCGGTTCGAACGACATGTTTTTGTCTAGAGTGACCCCTAGGTATTTAATTGAATTTTCCCAGGGGATCGCTCTGCCGAACATTTTATGGTACCCGGGTGACGACTAGGTCTCATCCGTTCGCTGGGTTTGACTCCTCGATTGAAGTACACCGCTGCTCTTTTATCGGGGTTCACTTCTATACGCCACTTCCTGAACCAGTCGCCCAGGAGAGTGGCCGCGTTTCGAAGAAGATATCCTATTTGATTACCGCGACGGTGGGATGCATATAGAGCCATGTCGTCTGCGAAGAGGGCTACGTGGACGGGCGGTCGGGGTACGACATTCGTGTACAGGGTGTATAATATAGGTGAGAGCACCGAGCCCTGCGGCATTCCCGCCTCTAGGGGCCTACGGCTAGAGAGAGTCCCTTCTCCACGAAATCTGAATTTACGATTCGACAAGTAGTCTCGTACGATGAGAACTAGTCTGTCTGGCACGCCCATTTCGTAGAGCTTATAGATTAGGTCGTTGTGCCAGATCTTATCGAACGCCTTGGCCACATCGAAGAATATCGCTCCCGTATATAACGGTGGTCGTCTATTTAGGCCGTCTAGTATGTGCTCCGTGAAACCAAATTGCTCATCCATTAACAAATGTTTCTCGGCTACGACCGTCTTAAGGCGGGCGAGGATATGACGCTCGTATATTTTGCCGAGTGAATTAATAAGACTGATCGGGCGGTAACTACTCGCGAGGTTACGGGGTTTACCCGGCTTATGTATTCCTATGACGGTGGCTTCTTTCCACTGGTCAGGAAAAGCACTGCCTGCTAGTAATACATTGAAGATGTTTACTAGTGGGTATATGAGTGCGAGAGGAAAGTATTTGATTATCCTGTTTGAAATACCGTCAGGCCTCGGAGCCTCTCTATTGTGAGATCTTTAATTAGATATTTTACTTCGTCGTGGTCGGTGGGATGATGGAATCCTAGGTGTTCACGCGCATACGACGCTTGAGTCGAATCGACGGGTGAGGGACGAGCGGGAGGCGGATCGGCCCTCTGTCGGTCAAAAGACTTACATACGTCCTGCTTCCTAACGATTAAGGTTAGAGTATGTCTATATTCACAATAAAAAAAATACGGTAAACTCAAGACTTTTACTCCGATCTCCAACACCAGGAAAGTCGAGAAAAATACTTAATTTTTGGGAGATACTTAGATAGTATACCTAATGAAATCGACGTGGTTTTTTAAAAATTTAGTGCATTTAAACTATATATTCTTGAAACGAAACGAAAGGTAATAATTGTAACATGATCACCGCGTTTTTAAAACATTCACAATACCATAAGGCTTACAGATGCATTAGAAGTAATTAAGTTGCCTTTTTCTTGAAGACTTGAAGTCAATGAACAATTCTATCTTGAAGGTTGTAACTAATACTTTATTTGTGCCAGAAGTTATAACGATGTGCTAATAAGGTAAACAACTTTTGATGGATCGAATATCACACCAAAAGTTGTTAAACAATATGCCGCGTTTGCTGTAGATTTACATACTTTTGTTAAGTTAGGTCGTTCTGTTTTAGACTTTTCCTACATAAATTTATTTCAACTTACTTTATTACACCATTTCTATAGGCAAAGACAATAGGTAAGAAATATTCAAACACACTAATTTAAAAGTATAGATTCAATTCTTACCATTTAACCGATGTTTTTCTCAAAATCGCCTCTGTGGGCTAGTATCCGGCGACGGACTTGACTTCTTGAGGTCCCGGGTTCATCCCTGGGTCGGGCATCAAAAAACAAATAAAATTAGTATTTTCAATTTTCTTTTAACGTTGCCCGGGAATGGACATGTGCCCGGTTGGCTATAGGCTTGCCACCTACAACATTGTGAGACTTAGTGTCTTCGGCTAGTCGTGGGCGCATTGGTTGTGCCTCTGCCTACCTCTTCGGAGATATGGCGGTGAACTTACTATATACGTGACTATTTTATTTTTGTTAAACGTTAAAGCACTCTTATGTTTCGTTTGGTTTAAAGAAAATGGGAACCGGAAACTTATACTCGAGGGCTTAATATCTCAACAAAGAAGAAAGCAACGTACTACTGACATTTTTTTAGATACGCAATTTTAATTATTGATAAAAAAAACAAGTAACTGATAAAAAAATTATATTTCAATATCATACCTAAATGCGTAAGTACCTATGTATTTTAGTCTGTCGATCTGTTACGCTTCCAAGGCTAAACCACTGAACAGATTTTGGTGAAAATTGATGTACATGTATTCAAGGACCCGTGTTCAAAAATCGGTTACTTATTTTTTAAATGCCAACCCCTAAATGGTTATAATCGGGGCTGAAAGATAGTATGAAAATATTTCTAGTCTGACCTTGTATGATGTTAATAAAGTGAGATAAATTGAAACATTTAATTCTCTCTGTCAGTGAACTTTACGACTGTTTTATATACAACTAGCAGCCCGGTACGTGCTTCGCTACGTATAAACTGACAAATTAAAAAAAAATCACAACACGAATGACATAACACAACAAAACAAAAAAGAAAAAACAATTGAAAAAAGTTTCAATTTCACTGAAAAATACCCATTACCAAAATGATCCGCCATTTATTGAATTAATCTGTTACAAAAAATGTGATTAATGAAGAACCGCTCGACCGATTTTATGCAAACTTCACATAAACCATCTACTAAATAGTCCGAACAAAGCCTAAACATTTGGTTTGGATAGGTGAGCCCGTTCTTGAGGTATAAAATTACAACAGAAAGTGGCATTTTTGTGTATATAGATTCTGTATAGCAATTTGGAAAATAGTTGCACAATTAAGGCCCCAACGGGGGAGTGCGCTGATTGGCTCTTCTGCCTGACTAAGCCAGAAGAGCCAATTAGCACAGTCCCCCGTTCCATGATTACTATGAAATATTGCGCTCTAAAGTAAATGTCTTAAGCGCCAAATCACTATTTTTGATACTATAGAAGTAATTTGAAAAAAAATATAAAAACTGAAACAGTTATCTTTTAGGTATAATACTTATCTATGTTTATGTAAAATCTGGTGTCGATATTTTCATAACTGAAGTAGACAGATGGGTTTTGCTTTCAAAAAAGGGTTAACTTTTTGATTTTTTTCTATCGAGCCAAGTGAAATGAATCGTGTTTTGAAAACACTGGTCTTATAAAGCATATTAATGTTAATCTTGTGTATTTTTGTCGCCAAGATCCAATTATGGATTTATGCTTTGTATGAAAAAAAAACAGTATATTGCTGACGTATTTTAGCATACATGGAATGGATGGACACATTTAGCATACATCCCCTTAAAGGATCAATAACAGATATATGGAATCAGAGATACCGCTTCTTTCTATTCCGGATAATAATATAAAAATATCCTTACAGTGTGTGAATATTTACGGGACTTCGATGAGAAAATGGAAGGGACTGTGGACGGTATGAAGCTAGCTCTACCAGCACCTACATGCCACTCGGACGGATCGTTCACATCTCAGCAGTGTGCAGCAGGACGGTGCTGGTGTGTGGACTCCTTCGGTACTGAGATCCCTGACACCGCCACCAACAACTCATCAGCTATTGACTGTGATAAGTAAGTAAAACACAAAGAAACTTAAGATGAGCTATTGTTTAAGTGTTGTACCATTCATTGACTTTTGTGACAAAATATAACTTTTTTTTAATAAAACTCTAGAATAAGCAACTAAAAATCCCGTTAAACTAAGTATTTTATTTTATGGCCTTGTTTGTTGAGGGGTTATTGTAGCACGGAATAAGCAAAGTGTTGTGTCCTAATACATTTTAGGACACAACACTTTGCTTATTCCATGCTTAGATCAATCGATAGTTGTATTAGCTTAGACATGTTAATTTGTACCAGCTGCAATTTTAAAGCACTGTGATGATAAAAAGAAAGTGATGCATCCGTCTTTGTATAAAGGGTTCGGTCGGATCTATCCTGCCTGGAGATGACATGCCGTATGGGGTGCGACTACGGGTTCGAGTTGGGGGCCAACCGCTGCCCCACGTGCCGCTGCCGCGACCCGTGCGCGGATGTGCAGTGTCCCGCGGGCCGCACTTGCGCCCTCGTCGACGTGGCTTGTGACTCGGACTACTGTCCACCAGTGCCCGCGTGTAAGATACCAATGATTTTCTTTACTTTTAACCGACTTCAAAAAAGGAGGTTTTCAATTCGGCTGTACGTTTTTTATATATGTTTGTTACGCGATTACTCGGCCTAAATCCAACCGATTTTGATGGTTATTTTTTAGAAAGACAGGTCAGGATACCAAGGTGGTCCCATATTTGTTCAAGTTCAAAGAGATCAAGATAAATTAAACTGTATGCATTATTGAGTGTAATTCAAATATTACTAGTAGGATATAGATAAAACTTATATGGGACCATTTCGGAAACGTTTGCTGTTTTTATTTAAAATAATTGTCAAATCGCAACGTGCTACCAAATAAAATAATATATAAGAGATAATAAATAAATATTAATAAAAAATAAAAATAATAATGACTTGAACACACTCGTGGCTTATAGACACAAAAGATGTTGTAGGCTAACCTACCCATACGGACTGGAAAATGACACTGTTATTGTTGGCAAGAACAAGTAAGTTGATCCTACACACAACACAGCATTCTACCAGCAGTGGTCTTTTTGTAATGACCTATTTTTGACCTTTAGTCTCTTACGAGTTGCCTGACAGGAACGAATATAATCTATTATAAACAGCAGACCTGAACAAACACAGTGAATAACACCTTTACAATGCAAATACGAGTATAAACTCTTATTAGCGATAATGAACTCGAGCTTACAGTGGTGGGCGTTCTATAATAATTACAAAACTACGAGTACATAGTTTTTTCAAATAGGTAACGTTAAAATGATCCATTGTAGCTTCTCTTCGCGTCTATATATTTTTTAATTAATATCAGAAGGCATATATTTTCGACTTTTTAAAAACTTAATAACCGATTCTTTGGCTTGTGCCTGGATCTCTGGCAAGGGTGGTGGGCATTCGTATGCTACCTTAGAAAAAAGTTATTTTCAGTTATCTACTATTCTCATATTAAAAACTATCTCCTTAAATTGAGCATTTTCACACTTCAACTGAGTAATCTGGTCCTTGAAAGGAAGATTATGACTTATATCTCAGCTTGAGACGCTGAGTTCATAAAATGGCTTTGTCACCAGAATTCGTGATATCCATGTAGTAGCAGAAATAGCGTCATCAGAGTTGCTAAGAAATAGCATTGAACGACACAGTATCTGTCGAAGTAGGAAAGACAGTCACTTGTCTGGTTTTCCGGAAACCACATTCAGTTTTTTACATTCAGGATTGGTTCATGCCACAACAAAATATGCAAAACCATAATGGTCGTTTTCATATGTTGGCATAGGTCTACCGCGTGCAGCAGGCGAGTGCGAATACTTGGTGCCACCATCGGGCGCGGGCGCGTGCGAGTGGGCGTGCCGCACGGACGCGGAGTGCGGGCCTGGGCACCGCTGCTGCGCCACCGGTTGCGGCACCGCCTGCCAGCCGCCGCTGCACCGCTCCGCTTGCCAGCACCGCCGGTACCTCACCTCACACATGGACGCTCAATTCACTCACGCTAACATTACACTCACTCATGCATACCTACATACTCATACGCGCACATGAAATACTTTAGACTAAAATTATTTTCATGTCCATATCCCCAAAGGTTTAAGATACAACCAAAAACCCACGTTTACACTAAAGTATTCATAGTACATCGATGTGGCAACCCTATCGCCAACAAGGCACTTATCCAATCTTGGGCAACGGTTATTATTGGAAAAACGCAACTAGAGTAGCACGAACCGGGAATCTAACCCTAGATTTCACGTAGTAATACCAACTAGACTACAGAAGCGATTATAGAATAATCAACTACAGCTACATTTAAACAAAACCTTAACGTTAGAAAAACGTACACATAATATGCAAGCATCCTTATTTTTGCCGCTACTACAGAATACAAATAAGGTCATTAGTACTTATAAAAAAGAAACATATTAATGTCTCATTTGTTTTTCTAGTGTATGAGAGCGAAATCCTCATTAAAGATAACTGGCGCGTCCTAGTTCGAGAACTTTTTTAGGTTTTTGACCCCTTAATTATATGAACGTTAAATAAACAATCTCGTTCATCCTTTTTATCAATGAGGAAATTTTGCAAATAAAAATAAATCTTTGAATGTATATTTTGTTAAACTACTTTAATAAAGAGGAGGGTAGGTTTTATTGCATGTGTCAGGTCAGCTTACAGACAAACCCATCTGCATAGAAATCGGTCACCCCGTTTAAAAGCTATAATACCACAAACAGAGACACTCACATACACGTCAAATTTATTAACACTTCTTTTTTCAAGCGGGGCTTAAAACACCAATGAATCTAAATTTGTATTTTAATTATTTTCATCATCAGTTCTCATTTTAATCATTGCTACATTTACTACGTGTTGTATAAACGATACAAAACCCAAAACAAAAGGATAAACGCCTCTGTGGTCTAGCGGTTCATTTGTTGGACTCGACTGCATGAGGTCCTGGGTTCGAATCCCGGGTCGGCATACATAAAGAAAATTGGATTTTTCCAATTTTCTAATTAAAAAAAATGTTGGTCGGGATTGGAAATGTGCCCGGTTGGCGATAGGCTTGCCACCTATGCCATTGTGGGACTTAGAATCTTCGGCTAGTCGTGGGTGTCTTGGTTGTACCTCTGCCTACCTCCTCAGGGATATGGGCGTGAAGTTACTTAAAACATTTTCGTCTGTTTGTCTGCTAGTCCCGTCCAAACTACTTAACCGATTTTCACCATATTTTGAGCAATAGTAGTATCTTATAATCCGGGTCTACATTTAGAATACCTTTTTGTCATGGAAATAATTTCATTTCCTTGACCAACTACGAAAATCACTTCCACACACAAAGTCACGGGCAACAGCTAGTACATAATAACATAGTCAATATTACACAGTTAAATGTACAGTCTGACCCAAAAATCATATCGAAAGCCAGAAATTGAATACATTTTTCCAGTATTGGTCCCGAGCTTTAAGTCTGTGTCTAAATAATATACTTAGGTCAAGTACTTTCTTATCAAGCAGCTGATAAGAGGCAAGCATCTGTCTGTTTGTCACTAAAACAGACCTTTAATGAAATTACAGAGTGTCAGCCCTACACCTTGCAGCAGAAAGTGGCAACCCTCCGGCTTGGTCCTGGATCCCGGAGTGCAATGAAGATGGTTCGTACAAGAAGATCCAGTGCAGGAACTCCGACAAAGCTTGCTGGTGTGTCGATCTTGGTGGCAACGAGGTCAGTCATTGAGATTTAAATGTTATAGTTGAATAACGTAAACGAGTAGAATCTTGCGGTTAAAAATCCACAGATACTAGTACAATACTAATATTATAAATGAGAAAGTCGGTATGTATGTTGCTTTTCCACGGCTAAACCACGGAACCGATTTTAATAAAGTTTGATATAGATATATGATATATATAAAGATGCGTATTCAAAGACTATTTTTTTTTTCAAAAATGAACCCCCAAAGGACTACAATCAGAAAGTCGCGGACAAACAGCTATATTTTTTTAAAAAAGAGGATCGATTACTGGGATTAATAAATAAAAGAGTTTGATTATTATCTGCTTATTGTATAGGGATCACCCATGGCCAAATACATTTTTTATCACTTCCTTTTTTGTCATATCACGGAAAAACTGCAAATATCAATTCTGATTGGATTAACCTAAAAGAAACAAACTGAAAATCTAAATTATGTATCATTTAAATCAGTGGATTATCGCGAAATTCAAATTAGTGTTTAATCAAAAAAAATCACAATCTCCCAACAGATACCAGGCACTAGGACGTCGAACTCGACACCTTCATGTGATACACCAACTCAGTGCCCGGAACCGAGTTGCGAAGAGGACCAAGTATGCAGTCATGGGACAGAACTGGATAGTAAGGGTTGCCCCACTTGCACTTGCAAAGATCCCTGCAAGGAAGCCAAGTGCAGAGAGGACGAAATTTGCGAAATTGTGCCTTTAGATTGTGATGTGAGTGCTCTTACAGGAATTCATAGAGTAGTTTTTAGTTTCTATAGATAATTTTAAAGTTTGAAACAAAAAAGGTGACCTTTGACCTTTTCGTAAAATCATGGTGACTTAGGGGGCGTTCAAGTATTACGTAACGTAATTTGGAGGGGAGGGGGATCTCGTAAAACGTTACGATGCGTTACAAGGGCAGGAGGGGGTCTTTCTTACAACACGTTACCTAACGTTGTTTTCTTTTAATAAAAATTAGTTTATTTATTTGGTAAATATAAATAAATATAAATTTAATGTAGTATTATTACCGTAAAGGCAATTAAATTTTTTTTATCCTTGGTATACCTGAGGATAAAAAATATAACATAACTTTTTGCGACGTTAGGGTAAAAATGGTCGCTTGAGCACTTGAGTGTTAGTTGTTACGTAACGTTTAGAGAGGGGCCCCACCCCTCTCTAAACGGTACAGAAAAACGTTACGGTGCGTAAAAAGGGGAGGAGGGAGGGTAAAAATCTTCAAATATTGCTTTACGTAATACATTGAACATAGGGAACGTTAACGTAATGAAAAAACTATGAAATTTTTCTTATAAGTGTGTGAAGTATTAAAAATGAAATGATTAAACATGATTTAATTATTAACCGGCAATTCTTTTTTTTTTGTTTAAAGTGACAATGTATGAGACGATTAAAGGTCATTCAAAAAGGGTAGACAAAAAATGAGGGCGCCACTGCCTCTATCATAACAACACTATACTATGAAAAGTTTCAGTAGGAGTAAATTATTCTTCGACGAAGAGTTTTTAATCGTCGTAGGTGTTATATTAATATGTATTGTTGTTTAATCTAAATTCTGATAAACACCTTTTGAACACCATGGTTATGACTTTTCGAGTCCCACTACGAGTAGTCTTGTTCGTTGTTAATAAAGTTCGGCAAAATTTGCATTAAGCGTATTAAAGCCAACAATGTTTATAACATCATGACAAATGTAACTATAGGAATCTATCTAAAAACGGTTTATAAAATGTTAATGTACTTTTTTCATATTGCAAGATAGAGAATAAAATTAGTTTCGACATAATTAATTTCTACTCTTTTTTTACGGACCGTAGTTGTCTGAATGTTATTTATTTCTTTAAAATAATATTGTTAAGGCTAAACAAGTAGTTGCAAATCGGTAGGGTACCCCGTGTGCCCCGCTGGCGCGCTGCTCGCCGGCGCCGCTGTGTCCGGCGGGCGAGCCGCTGCGGCTGCCGGGCGGCGCGGGCCCGCTGCGGTGCGGCCCGCAGTACGCGGCCTGCCCCTCCACACACGCCTGCCGGTTCGCGCCGCACGACTCCCGCCCTGCCGTCTGCTGTCCGAAACCAAGTTAGTATTATTTTGTACTAGCTTCCACTCGCGGCTTCGCTTGCGTGCTAAGGTATTTTTTTATGAATTATAGCCTATGTGTTTTCTGTTGTATAAACTATATTCCTGTAAAGTTTCATCTAAATCCGTTCATTAATTAATGCGTTTCTAGCAACAAACATACATTCATTCTTACAAACTTTTGCATTTGTAATATGAGCAGGAGAAATATTAGTACCACTCGAATGTAGACATGTATGTTATTGTTTATAATTTGACTTAATACTTAATGATAGAAAGAAGACATACAAAATACATTTTTATAGTTAAATAAGGTATGTAAATAAATACCATAACAAAAAAAATCACAGCGCAAAATAAAAAAATTACTTCTATCAATCTTTCGCAAACTCAGTTACTATTTTATACTATAAAGAGATAACTTAGGTATACTTAAACACAAATAATTATACACATGATGTGTAATAAAATGCAAATTATGCAATCTCTCATTTTTTTCTAGGAACAGTTTGTTTCGAAGGCAAGGATGAAGGCGAATGTAAGAATGGTGAAGGCCTGAACACAACCCGGTGGCACTTCAACCACGAGCGAAATAGATGCGAGCGATTCCACTACCACGGTTGCTCAGGGAACCACAACAACTTCCGCACCAAGGACGAGTGCAACACCGTTTGCCCTGGTAACGTAATATGTATTCTTTGTAAATAACTTGAAGACTAGCAGGGGACATCGGGACGGAAATGCCTAAAAATTGTAGAGCTCATCTTGATGCTTTATTTAAATGCTTAAGTCTAATAATAATTG